>JAWPHD010001879.1:0-289495 GCA_037043455.1 Cyrtodaria siliqua
TATTTATTATTTCTTAAGTAAAACATGCATTTTAAGCAGTAACTAAAATGCCTTATTTTTGAAATCGGGTAAACTCGGGTAAAATTGTTACCGATTACATGAACAGGAAAGGAATTGCAAAACCAATTTCGCAATTTTAAAAAAAAAAAAAAATATAATCAAACAAGTATTCAAGTAGTATAGTAAAATATAGTAAAATATCCACTTTCAGAATACACATGAATTATATTTAGTATTTCTTTAATATTCAATTTTAATATGAATTCCTTAAAATATTGTCAAGTGTCTCTTTAATCGAATTTGTCAAGTGTCCCTTTAATACAAAATATCAAGTGTTCCTTTAATACAAATCACGTGTCTCTTTAGTACAAAATGTCGAGTGTCCCTTTAATACAAAATATCAAGTGTCCCTTTAATACAAATTGTCAAGTGTCCCTTTAATACAAATTGTCAAGTGTCCCTTTAATACAAATTGTCAAGTCTACCTTTAATACAATATCAGTTTCAAAATATAATTGAATGTTGTTTAACGGCTCATCAACACAGTATAGGTTATATAGAACCGCCCCAGAGAGAGAGGGGAAGGATACATAGGAATCCGGGAACCGTCTCCTACTGTTATTATCGAATAGATTCCTATGGTTCTTTGACGTGCTCGGAGGATAGACCGATACACGGGACCGTCCGGTTTACGTCCCCATCCGACGGACGAGGCTAAGGGAAAGTGTCTTGCCCAAAAATACACCGACGAAACTCAGTGGCACCGCGGAAGATTGAACCCGCAGCCTCCGGTTACAAATCCGCCGCGTTACCGACTGCGCCACGCCAGCCCTCCAGTTAGAAAATAGATGAGCACAATCATTTTTAATATAACTCTCTCTCTCTCTATCTCTCTCTCTCTCTCTCTCTCTCCGCATAATCGATTAAACTTACTTGGTGGAGGTGGTGTTGTTGTTGTTGTAGGTGGTGGTGGTGGTGGGTGTGTTGGGTTTATAATCACGATTCTTGGCGGTGAAGCATTCCCTCTTCTATACCAAAATCCGTTTGCAGATGTCGAAAATATGACGCACACACAAATCACCTGAAAATAAATGTATGCATTTCAACCGATTGGAAGCTAACAGAAACTATTTTAACTATGTTAAGGGGGGAATACTGGCATATACCAGGTACGGTATAATACACCACACCCTGTAAAAAGAAAGCCTGTACACAAAGTAAGACAAGGCAAATGATTTTGAATGATACTATGAGCTGGATTGTGTTATTACAAAAAATGAAGTAATTAAAACGGCAATTTTACAAGTAATCGTTTCGCTATTATTTTATTGTTTCTGTGAACAAAAACGTATCTTTAAAAAAAAATTGCACAATAAAGTGAAACCATTGTTTTGTGCCATTGATGATTTGTATTTTATTTTTATATCTGTGTTGAAAGATACAAAACGCATAATATACATATTAGGAAGGTTTTGAGTCACTTCTGAAGCTTTGGTAATAGCGGGATCTATTACGTCTGGAAGAACAAAAGAGAAAATAGGAATATACACAGTTACACACATCACGAAAAGAGTGTTACCATAAGAGAAGGATATTTCTATTAATACAAACAATTTTAATTGTATGTGGGAAGGAGACGATGCGTGCTGTATGTGTAGGCGGTGGGAAGGAGACGATACGTGCGGTATGTGTAGGCGCCGGGAAGTAGACGATAATTACAACTATAACGTGCTGTATGTATAGGCGGTGAGAAGGAGACGATCCGTGCTGTATGTGTAGGCGGCGGGAAGTAGACGATAATTGCAACTATTACGTGCTGTATGTATAGGCGGTGAAAAGGAGACGATACGTGCTGTATGTGTAGGCGGAGTGAAGTAGACGATACGTGCTGTATGTGTAGGCGGTGGGAAGTAGACGATAATTACAACTATTACGTGCTGTATGTATAGGCGGTGAGAAGGAGACGATCCGTGCTGTATGTGTAGGCGGCGGGAAGTAGACGATAATTACAACTATTACGTGCAGTATGTATAGGCGGTGAGAAGGAGACGATACGTGCTGTATGTGTAGGCGCTGGGAAGTAGACGATAATTACAACTATTACGTGCTGTATGTATAGGCGGTGAGAAGGAGACGATACGTGCTGTATGTGTAGGCGGAGTGAAGTAGACGATACGTGCTGTATGTATAGGCGGAGTGAAGTAGACGATAATTACAACTATTACGTGCTGTATGTGTAGGCGGAGTGAAGTGAAGATAATTACAACTATTACGTGCTGTATGTGTACGCGGTGGGAAGGAGACGATTCGTGCAGTATGTGTAGGCGGTGGGAAGGAGACTATACGTGCTGTATGTGTAGGCGGTGGGAAGGAGACGATGCGTGCAGTATGTGTAGGCGGTGGGAAGGAGACGATGCGTGCAGTATGTGTAGGCGGAGTGAAGTAGACGATAATTACAACTATTACGTGCTGTATGTGTAGGCGGTGGGAAGGAGACGATATGTGCTGTATGTGTAGGCGGTGGGAAGTAGACGATACATGTATGTGTAGGCGGTGGGAATGAGACGATGGGAGCTGTATGTGTAGGCGGTGGGAAGGAGACTATACGTGCTGTATGTGTAGGCGGTGGGAAGGAGACTATACGTGCTGTATGTGTAGGCGGTGGGAAGGAGACGATATGTGCAGTATGTGTAGGCGGTGGGAAGGAGACGATACGTGCTGTATGTGTAGGCGGTGGGAAGGAGACTATACGTGCTGTATGTGTAGGCGGTGGGAAGGAGACGATACGTGCAGTATGTGTAGGCGGTGGGAAGGAGACGATACGTGCTGTATGTGTAGGCGGTGGGAAGGAGACTATACGTGCTGTATGTATAGGGGTGGGAAGGAGACTATACTTGCTGTATGTGTAGGCGGTGGGAAGGAGACGATGCGTGCAGTATGTGTAGGCGGTGGGAAGGAGACGATACGTGCTGTATGTGTAGGCGGTGGGAAGTAGACGATACATGTATGTGTAGGCGGTGGGAAGGAGACAATGGGAGCTGTATGTGTAGGCGGTGGGAAGTAGACTATACGTGCTGTATGTGTAGGCGGTGGGAAGGAGACTATACGTGCTGTATGTGTAGGCGGTGGGAAGGAGACTATACGTGCTGTATGTGTAGGCGGTGGGAAGGAGACTATACGTGCTGTATGTATAGGCGGTGGGAAGGAGACTATACGTGCAGTATGTGTAGGCGGTGGGAAGGAGACTATACGTGCTGTATGTATAGGCGGTGGGAAGGAGACTATACGTGCTGTATGTGTAGGCGGTGGGAAGGAGACTATACGTGCTGTATGTGTAGGCTGTGGGAAGGAGACGATACATGTTGTATGTGTAGGCGGTGGGAAGGAGACGATACAGGTTGTATGTGTAGGCGGTGGGAAGGAGACTATACGTGCTGTATGTGTAGGCGGTGGGAAGGAGACTATACGTGCTGTATGTATAGGCGGTGGGAAGGATACGATACATGTTGTATGTGTAGGCGGTGGGAAGGAGACTATACGTGCTGTATGTGTAGGCGGTGGGAAGGAGACTATACGTGCTGTATATATAGGCGGTGGGAAGGAGACGATACCTTTTGTATGTGTAGGCGGTGGGAAGGAGACTATACGTGCTGTATGTGTAGGAGGTGGGAAGGAGACGATGCGTGCTGTATGTGTAGGCGATGGGAAGGAGACGATACGTGTTGTATGTGTAGGCGGTGGGAAAGAAGACGATGGGAGCTGTATGTGTAGGCTTTGGGAAGGAGAAGATACGTGCTGTATGTGTAGGCGTTGGGAAGGAGACGATACATGTTTGTGTAGGCGGTGGGAAGGAGACGATAGGAGCTGTATGTGTAGGCGGTGGGAATGAGAAGATACGTGCTGTATGCGTAGGCGGTGAGAAGGAGACGATACGTGCTGTATGTTTAGGCGGAGTGAAGTAAACGATACGTGCTGTATGTGTAGGCGGTGGTAAGGAGAAGATACGTGCTGTATGCGTAGGCGGTGGGAAGGAGACGATACGTGCTGTTTGTGTAGGCGGTGGGAAGGAGACGATACGTGTTGTATGTGTAGGCGGTGGGAAGGAGACTATACGTGCTGTATGTGTAGGCGGTGGGAAGGAGACGATGCGTGCTGTATGTGTAGGCGGTGGGAAGGAGACGATACGTGTTGTATGTGTAGTCGGTGGGAAGGAGACGATGGGAGCTGTATGTGTAGGCGGTGGGAAGGAATAGATACGTGCTGTATGTGTAGGCGTTGGGAAGGAGACGATACATGTATGTGTAGGCGGTGGGAAGGAGACGATGGGAGCTGTATGCGTAGGCGGTGGGAAGGAGAAGATACGTGCTGTATGCGTAGGCGGTAGGAAGGAGACGATACGTGCTGTATGTGTAGGCGGAGTGAAGTAGACGATACGTGCTATATGTGTAGGCGGTGGGAAGGAGACGATGCGTGCAGTATGTGTAGGCGGTGGGAAGGAGGCGATACGTGCTGTATGTGTAGGCGGTGGGAAGTAGACGATACATGTATGTGTAGGCGGTGGGAAGGAGACGATGGGAGCTGTATGTGTAGGCGGTGGGAAGGAGACGATGCGTGCTGTATGTGTAGGCGGTGTGAAGGAGAATATAGGTGCTGTATGTGTAGGCGGTGGGAAGGAGAATATAGGTGCTGTATGTGTAGGCGGTGGGAAGGAGACGATGCGTGCTGTATGTGTAGGCGGTGGGAAGGAGACGATACGTGCTGTATGTGTAGGCGGTGGGAAGGAGACGATACGTGCTGTATGTGTAGGCGGTGGGAAGGAGACGATGCGAGCTGTATGTGTAGGCGGTGGGAAGGAGACGATACGTGCTGTATGTGTAGGCGGTGGGAAGGAGACTATACGTGCTGTATGTGTAGGCGGTGGGAAGGAGACGATGCGTGCTGTATGTGTAGGCGGTGGGAAGGAGACGATACGTGTTGTATGTGTAGGCGGTGGGAAGGAGACGATGGGAGCTGTATGTGTAGGCGGTGGGAAGGAGAAGATACGTGCTTTATGTGTAGGCGTTGGGAAGGAGACGATACATGTTTGTGTAGGCGGTGGAAAGGAGACGATGGGAGCTGTATGTGTAGGCGGTGGGAATGAGAAGATACGTGCTGTATGCGTAGGCGGTGGGAAGGAGACGATACGTGCTGTATGTGTAGGCGGAGTGAAGTAGACGATACGTGCTGTATGTGTAGGCGGTGGTAAGGAGAAGATACGTGCTGTATGCGTAGGCGGTGGGAAGGAGACGATACGTGCTGTATGTGTAGGCGGTGTGAAGGAGTCGATACGTGTTGTATGTGTAGGCGGTGGGGAGGAGACTATACGTGCTGTATGTGTAGGCGGTGGGAAGGAGACGATGCGTGCTGTATGTGTAGGCGGTGGGAAGGAGACGATACGTGTTGTATGTGTAGGCGGTGGGAAGGAGACGATGGGAGCTGTATGTGTAGGCGGTGGGAATGAGAAGATACGTGCTGTATGCGTAGGCGTTGAGAAGGAGACGATACGTGCTGTATGTTTAGGCGGAGTGAAGTAAACGATACGTGCTGTATGTGTAGGCGGTGGTAAGGAGAAGATACGTGCTGTATGCGTAGGCGGTGGGAAGGAGACGATGGGAGCTGTATGTGTAGGCGGTGGGAATGAGAAGATACGTGCTGTATGCGTAGGCGGTGAGAAGGAGACGATACGTGCTGTATGTTTAGGCGGAGTGAAGTAAACGATACGTGCTGTATGTGTAGGCGGTGGTAAGGAGAAGATACGTGCTGTATGCGTAGGCGGTGGGAAGGAGACGATACGTGCTGTTTGTGTAGGCGGTGGGATGGAGACGATACGTGTTGTATGTGTAGGCGGTGGGAAGGAGACTATACGTGCTGTATGTGTAGGCGGTGGGAAGGAGACGATGCGTGCTGTATGTGTAGGCGGTGGGAAGGAGACGATACGTGTTGTATGTGTAGTCGGTGGGAAGGAGACGATGGGAGCTGTATGTGTAGGCGGTGGGAAGGAATAGATACGTGCTGTATGTGTAGGCGTTGGGAAGGAGACGATACATGTATGTGTAGGCGGTGGGAAGGAGACGATGGGAGCTGTATGCGTAGGCGGTGTGAAGGAGAAGATACGTGCTGTATGCGTAGGCGGTAGGAAGGAGACGATACGTGCTGTATGTGTAGGCGGAGTGAAGTAGACGATACGTGCTATATGTGTAGGCGGTGGGAAGGAGACGATGCGTGCAGTATGTGTAGGCGGTGGGAAGGAGGCGATACGTTCTGTATGTGTAGGCGGTGGGAAGTAGACGATACATGTATGTGTAGGCGGTGGGAAGGAGACGATGGGAGCTGTATGTGTAGGCGGTGGGAAGGATACGATGCGTGCTGTATGTGTAGGCGGTGGGAAGGAGAATATAGGTGCTGTATGTGTAGGCGGTGGGAAGGAGAATATAGGTGCTGTATGTGTAGGCGGTGGGAAGGAGACGATGCGTGCTGTATGTGTAGGCGGTGGGAAGGAGACGATACGTGCTGTATGTGTAGGCGGTGGGAAGGAGACGATACGTGCTGTATGTGTAGGCGGTGGGAAGGAGACGATGCGAGCTGTATGTGTAGGCGGTGGGAAGGAGACGATACGTGCTGTATGTGTAGGCGGTGGGAAGGAGACTATACGTGCTGTATGTGTAGGCGGTGGGAAGGAGACGATGCGTGCTGTATGTGTAGGCGGTGGGAAGGAGACGATACGTGTTGTATGTGTAGGCGGTGGGAAGGAGACGATGGGAGCTGTATGTGTAGGCGGTGGGAAGGAGAAGATACGTGCTTTATGTGTAGGCGTTGGGAAGGAGACGATACATGTTTGTGTAGGCGGTGGAAAGGAGACGATGGGAGCTGTATGTGTAGGCGGTGGGAATGAGAAGATACGTGCTGTATGCGTAGGCGGTGGGAAGGAGACGATACGTGCTGTATGTGTAGGCGGAGTGAAGTAGACGATACGTGCTGTATGTGTAGGCGGTGGTAAGGAGAAGATACGTGCTGTATGCGTAGGCGGTGGGAAGGAGACGATACGTGCTGTATGTGTAGGCGGTGTGAAGGAGTCGATACGTGTTGTATGTGTAGGCGGTGGGGAGGAGACTATACGTGCTGTATGTGTAGGCGGTGGGAAGGAGACGATGCGTGCTGTATGTGTAGGCGGTGGGAAGGAGACGATACGTGTTGTATGTGTAGTCGGTGGGAAGGAGACGATGGGAGCTGTATGTGTAGGCGGTGGGAAGGAATAGATACGTGCTGTATGTGTAGGCGTTGGGAAGGAGACGATAAATGTATGTGTAGGCGGTGGGAAGGAGACGATGGGAGCTGTATGTGTAGGCGGTGGGAAGGAGACGATACGTGCTGTATGCGTAGGCGGTGGGAAGGAGACGATACGTGCTGTATGTGTAGGCGGAGTGAAGTAGACGATACGTGCTGTATGTGTAGGCGGTGAGAAGGAGACGATACATGTATGTATAGGCGGTGGGAAGGAGACGATGGGAGCTGTATGTGTAGGCGGTGGGAAGGAGAAGATACGTGCTGTATGTGTAGGCGGTGGGAAGGAGACTATACGTGCTGTATGTGTAGGCGTTTGGAAGGAGACGATACATGTATGTGTAGGCGGTGGGAAGGAGACGATGGGAGCTGTATGTTTAGGCGGTGGGAAGGAGAAGATACATGCTGTATGTGTAGGCGTTGGGAAGGAGACGATACATGTAATTGTAGGCGGTGGGATGGAGACGATGGGAGCTGTATGTGTAGGCGGTGGGAAGGAGAAGATACGTGCTGTAGGTGTAGGCGGTGGGAAGGAGACTAAGCGGGCTGTATGTGTAGGCGGTGGGAAGGAGACGATATGTGCTGTATGTGTAAGCGGTAAGAAGTAGACGATATTTATAACCATTACGTGCTGTATGTGTAGGCGGTGAGAAGGAGACGATACGTGCTGTATGTGTAGGCGGTGGGAAGGAGACGATGCGAGTTGTATGTGTATGCGGTGGGACGGAGACTATATGTGTTGTATGTGTAGGCGGTGGGAAGGAGACGATACGAGCTGTTTGTGTAGGCGGTGGGAAGGAGACGATGCGTAATGTATGTGTAGGCGGTGGGAAGTAGACGATATGTGATGTCTGTGTAAGCGGTAAGAAGTAGACGATATTTACAACCATTACGTGCTGTATGTGTAGGCGGTGAGAAGGAGGCGTATCCGTGCTGTATGTGTAGGCGGAGTGAAGTAGACGATGCGAGCTGTATGTGTATGCGGTGTGAAGGAGACGATACGTGCTGTATGTGTAGGCGGTGGGAAGAAGACGATACGTGCTGTATGTGTAGGCGGTGGAAAGGAGGCGATACGTGTTGTATGCGTAAGCGGTGGGAAGGAGACCATACGTGCTGTATGCGTAGGCGGTGGGAAGGAGACGATACGTGCTGTATATGTAGGCGTTGGGAAGGAGACGATACGTGTTGTATGTATAGGCGGTGGGAAGGAGACGATACGTGCTGTATGTGTAGACGGTGGGAAGGAGACGATATTAACAACCATTAAGTGCTGTCTGTGTAGGCGGTGGGAAGGAGACGATACGTGCTGTATGTGTAGGCGGTGGGAAGGAGACGATATATACAACCGGCATTACCATCGAAACATTATACAACTTGTCAACAGAGCTATACTATCAGACATTCACATAATCAATATATTTTACAACTGTTCACATTATGTGATTTTTTTATACAAACGTGCACTTCAATGTTACGTTGAATTTACAGCTGGTATTTGTAATCAAAACCAGGATCAGTCGCGAAACTTTCAAATAAATAGAGGGAAAATGTAAGGAAAAGCTTGTGCGCATTTCTTATTACAGAGGTTTCGCTAGAGCAATAATTTTGCAAACGTGTTTTGTCAACTATAAAAACTAAATAGATAAATTTTCTGAAGTAACCGAAATATTCGTGGTATTTTTTATACATTTTGTGTATTTCTTTTGAACAAATTAATTAAAAAACGTTAGATGATTTATTTACTTTTCTAACTTTTAAATGATCAACTGTGTATCTTATTATAAAAAAATAAGACAACACAACGATAAACGGGAACATTTTGCAGCTCAGAACTGAAAACGTTTAAAACAGCTCGTACACTATGATGGTACACTTCTATTCCTCTCTGCTATTCTTTTCATCTATTCTGTCCTTTCATTACCGTCCTAACAACCTATATCCTATCACATCTATTATAATCCTATTTTTCGAGAGACATAAAAGTACAATAAAACATGTGTTTTGTTGATTTATATAATGTAAATATGTAACGTAGTTAGAAAATGTAAATGCTCTTTGTAAATATGTGTGTTATTGTATAATTGTGTAAAAATAAAAATAAAATCTTTTCAAAAAAAAAAAGAAAAAAAAGAAAAGCTGCATGTATGCAAAGTCTAAATAAGTTTTCAAACTTAATATATTAATTAATGAAGTTTTAACATAAGAAACCCCTTTTTCGTAGTCCATGTTAATATTGAACACATTTCAGTAGAACTAGATTATTGATTAGTATTTAAAACCGGAGGAATCAATACCGAAACATATCATGCTTAATGTATGTAGGAAAAACAATTGCTAAAGAAAATAAAATTTAAATCACTAATTGTTTCAGATATGAAAATATTCGTCTTAAATTTCCCTTATAGGTTGCGCACTTCTAAATATAGCCTGAGATAAGCGCTGCATTGTGTTGTGTACGATTCAGTGCGGAGGTGACATTTCACAGAGGTCAATATGTATTAGTTCGAAATTTTCAAAATACATTTTCAAGAAGGATAAGCCATGAATATAATAATCCCCATCAGCAAGGATAACTGAATTGAATAAAAATACCTGTTTTAAGCTCCAATAAAAATGCATGTCAATATTCAGTGTGGATTCCATACTGTTTGTAAACAGAGACATGTGTAGAGATTTTGAGCTGGGAAATGTGTGCCTTTCGTGCCTTTAAAGGCTTTGTGATGGAAACATCTATAAAATAATTTACTTTAATGAAAAGCTGGTGTCTAGCTCTTTAGATATTAGCTGATATGTCACACAGGTGGCATATGTGAAAGCATCACATAAAGCGCATAGCACTCATTTTATTATGTCTGAACTTCAAACATAAAAATTCAATTTTCCAATGTAGATTAATGAAACTGTTAAATTGGGTCAGATCAATCATTGCATTAAGCAATATTAAATAATATTCGAAGCAAATATATATATATATATTTACATTTCATTCAAATATCAAGTGTACGTGTTGTTACCTATATCTAAATGTTTACATGTATTGTTGCATGTGTCTCTGTGTGTCATGTTGCATTGCATGATTTGGCATTGAATAAAGTTAAAAATAGCATAGATGTAAACGTATTTATATATATGCTGAAAATAATTCGATAATCATATAGCGTTTAACTTGTTCTAAAAAAGAGGGGGAAAAATGGAACACACGTTTTCAATTGACATGAATATACGTACTTTTTATAGATAAGTACAAGTACATATATAATATTGTTAATGCGTGTTCTGCAGTGTGTCCATAGAATAATGTCTTCTGCTTTTATTCTATTGAAATGTTACAACTTTGCTTTAAACAGTTGTATAATAATATTTTTTGAGAACATACATTCAAAAAACAAATGTAAAATGGTTTCTTTTGAATTGTTACAAAAAGTACATAGTTCAAAATCTTACCTGTATTATTCCAGCCATCGTAGACGAGGTCACAAAATTGAGTGCTTACCGTCTAAATCTTCCGACTTATATACATTTGTTTCAGATTTTATTGACTATTAAAGTGTCATGTCATATACACATAAAACTTAACATGAAATCGATAAGTTTTAACGTTTATTTCTGTTCTATTTTATTTCGAATTGCCATATACTAGAATATGAGTGAGTGGTAAGAATGATGGCTAATGTTAATTAGGGTAGATTGCGTCTCAGAGTTTAACGTACAATAGTACTTCCCACCAAACCAGTCATTCGGAAGAGACTCTCCGAGGTCCCCATATACGTTAACTTGCACCATAATTCACGCACGCACACAGTACACACTCAAATTACCCCACTTCCCCTTGTGTTTTCAACTTGATAATGTGATGGGGGCTGTTTAAACCACAGAAATGCACACATATACACATATGCAGCGCCCCCTCCCCCGCCCCCAAACACACACTCTACATCACACATAAACTCAAAAATTACTGTTTGCTGTCGAAACTAAAAAGTGTCTCGAGCTGGATTCGAATAAGAGACCTTCCACTCATTCACCAGAGGTCATTACCTCTACATCGTCATATTTATTGATACTGATAGTTATAGCAGCATAATTGTTCTTGTAGTCGTTACCACAGTAAAACGCGAATGTTTACGACCTGTAGAAAATGCAAACCTCGTTAGAATACTGAAAAACCTTCTTTTCCATGAAGCCAAAAATGTGTGCTAGTGTAAATCAATCAGCAAAATATGGTTGAGGGTTAAATACCTTCTCCTAATGATTGCTTCTGTTGTATACTGACACTGGAACAAATGTCAATATGTATTTCACCACTCGCAATTGCATACTCTTTCTGCTTTCACGTTTGACATTTTATATCTAAAAGTGTCAAAACATGAGGAGCTGCGGTTCAAAATATCAATAACATGTCCGTTATACAGTTACAGCCAAAATATAAGAGACAAATGCACTAAAACAATTGTTAACGAAAGCAAAAACTATTAGCACTCTTAAAATAAGGCTTTTGTTCGACTGCACCAGGCAAGCACATCCGGTTGAATTGGCGTAATGAAATATATATCAACATACATTTTCTGATAACTCGTATGGACTATGATTGTGTCTGCTGAAACACGGACAAAGGTAGGTAGGTGCATGAACATTCATCCCAGTTTGTTTTGGTCGTAACCTAGATTGGTTTTCTCTTTCTTTGTCTGCAGCTGCTGTGGTTGTTTTTGTCACAACATGTATTGTATGGAGATGTAATCTATAAACTTTAGCAACTAACGAGGTCGAAGGGTTTCCTGACCACTTTACAAAAGTAATCGAGAAATTCGCCAAAAAAAGACACAACGCCTGAGTATTGCAACGCACGTCATGTTTAGTGAGTGGTCCCTCTACAGTCAGTCACAACGCTTATTTGCCTCTTTTGCGATGACGAAACAACCACGTGGGACTTAAGATTGCACCTTCTAAAACCCTGAAATTTAGGTTAGGTACATTAACGTTCTGTGTTTTAGTTGGTACGATTGATTTTCTCTTTGGCTGCACTGAGTTGTTTGGTACAACTCTGGATATATCCTGAGGTGTTGCTAATTATGTAATTTAATAATATATTTTCGACAGCATTTAAGTTTACTTGATGAGGACTTTATTGTTAGATATTTACTTTCAATGGGATGTACTTTTATAAGAATGTTATTCCAATTTGTGCATTGAAGACAGGATAATGGCGAGGTTGTGTACATTAAATCGATTTAAGCTAATCTGTAGGCCTTATTGACCACTGACCGTTTCAAGTCGGTATCCCAGTCTTCACCACTCTTTATGTTATGTATTTATTGCCCTTTTCATGGACTTTTAAGTAATTATTCTCATTTATTTCGGTTTGTGTCGCAGTGCGGACCTACAGAACCATTACGTTTGACTGCTGTGGTTTCTCTCTCTCTTTTTTTTTTTAAAAAAAAAATGACAATCGTCCGAAGAAAAACGGTAAATGTTGAAACTATTAATTTGAGACAAAAACAAAACAAATTTAACATCGCGCGAAGTTAATATTAATTTAACGTGTATTTTTTCTTTTATTGAACTAAAACTTACCACTAGTTAGGTGGCTTCAGCGTAAATAGGGTAAGCCGATGGCATAAGTATGTGTTCCATAGAAGAAATATATATATTGCTACTGAAGTGCAAGTCTTGATATCTAACCAAAAAAAGTATAATAATGGACCTTTGGAAACGGCCGAGATCGACACATACGAAATATTGCAGTCTCGGTTTGATTACAAGATTCTCTGGTCAACTATATGCGTTTTGTAAATATGCGTTATATTGTTAAATTATTACCTTGTTTCTAGCAGGTATTTTAAATATTATGATTAGTCTCTAAATAGGGTAAATTGTCCTTCCGTTTAGGATACTTTGGACGCTGGGTGGTAATACATGTAGCTGGTTGGTAATACATGTAGCAGCGGTCAGAAATAAAAGGACTGAACGGTTTAAATATATACAGAAAGGAAAAAGAAACGCGACACGGGAATTTCGGCTATATATTGTATTATACTGCACACTTAATTCCATATATATTCCAAAACCCCAAGATGTTTCGTAAAAAAAAGTTGCAGTTAGTTAGAGCAAGGACACAACTGCGATGTTGTAGACGTTTTAATCACAGTACACGTTGTAACAAGAAATTCATAAATGTTGAAGTTCCTCTTTGAAAAATTGAGACAGTTCAGTACTGTATTTAGCGTACAGAGTTTGCATAACTTTGCATAACTTTGCATCCTAAGTTTGCGCCAATCACGTTATCTGTCAATAATGAAACTTTGCAGGAATACTATTTGCTGTGTTACGTCTTGTTTTAGTCTTTTTTCCGAAAGGAAAGATCTTACGTAGCCATGAACCATTCGATTAACAGCAGCATATTGTACATACAAATACAATATATAGCGGAAATTCCCGTGTCGCGTTTTTTTTCCTTTCAGTATGTATCGATATCACGTCAACATTCTATGTATAAGGCTGGCAGTTTAATTAGTGTTATACATGTTGATACTTCTTTACATTGAGCTTGTAAACTATTGTATTAAATTATCATATCGCTAGATAAGCGGTATGGCATGTAGGGAATATATCTATAAAACTACCATTGACAGCAAAGAAACATAGGACTGAAGTTATCTTATTATCGATCTTACGTCAATTGTTTTTTGTACGGATAAACACGTCGTCAGTTTACATATCCATGATTTCCTTCTTCGTATTGCATGCCTCCTTCTGGATGTGGCGTGATTTTTTTACGCTCTTACGGTTTTATGTACCAACTTCAAAAAACGCGCGGTACCTATCCAATGCTATAACACTCACCTTAGAATATATCGTTACTTGATGGGCGATCGACTCTATTACTATTTAAACACGCGAAAAAACACTAAGGCGTAATAAGTCCAGACTCTATTGTAACTATCTCCGTGAGCCCCATGGCTCATTGAGTATGTTGGCGGAGGGACTATAAACCTTAGAACTACACACACACACACCCACCCACACACACACACACACACTAAGGCGTAATTACAGAAACGCTAATAGCTGACCTGACCAAGTATCATCTCTTGTGAAGATATCAAATATTGAGTACCTTTATCTTTAAAAAGATATCAGTATAAACATCCAGGCTGATTCGAACTAACTCTAGCTGTTTTACTGGATATGTTGTCTGCTTTTTATACGCAGGCTTCATAACCGCTGCTCCCAACTAAATTCCATTATGTTTATTTCGCTCTTCGGGGCATTTCATTTATTAGATACTGGGACCATACGCCGTACGACTTGGGGTATACATTAAAGAAGGATAACTCCATGTCCACCGCCATATGCATGCCGTTTTCGGGATGGTTAAGATTTTGTGCTGTTGATTTTATGAATATTGAGTTCTGCTCAACCCGGGGCTAGAGGGCGTGAGCGGTAGCTAGCATATTTCACTACCACGCATGAACAGTCTCAATCAAACCGAGACTGCAATATTTCGTATGTGTCGTGCTCGGCCGTTTCCAAAGGTCCATTATCATACTCTTTTTTGCAAACCACTGTGCTAGTACTAAGGATAACATTTAAGAAAAAATAGAGGAAAAAAATAATTATAATTAATGTTGATTGATATATTTCAATCTCAAAATAATTTTTTCGCCATTTATTGTGTTTTTTTAACTTCAGAAGATTGTTGTATAAACAAGTAATTGAGTACTGTTTAATAAGAGTTAACATTCTATAAGCATAAAACATATACTGACGATGTAGTGGTTATCGCATTTGGTTGGTGAGCGAAAGCTCCCTTGTACGAATTCAGCTCTGAACACGTTCCTGTTATGAAACATAACCTATGCGGATATTCATAAAAGGACACATCCTATAAAAAAGTATGAAAAGAGAAATTTAGAAATAGTCGAACACAATAAATACAAACAATCTTGCAGTCTCAGTTTGACTGAGACTGTTCATGAACGGTAGTGTAAAGTTATTCCTAACGTTCACGCCCTTTAGCCCCGGGTTGAGCAGAACTCAATATTTAAAATGCCAGTAGTTCATAAATTTGAGCTATCCCGAAGATGGTATGCATATGACGGTGAACATGGAGCCTTTAATGCAGTATTTTCACATCATTCCATGCTGCTCTGTGTGTGCAGTATGAGCATGACGACGTGTATGTGGGGTGGTGAATAGGAGTCCGTCTGCGCTGTGGTGTAAAGAGCTTCCAACGTATTACCAATTTGTAGAACAAAAGGTGGAGATGTGCACCTGTCTCTCTCTCTCTCAACATCTAATAGTCTCATTTCAACGACTGGTCTGATGGGAAATGGTAATGTATGTTGAAATGTGATACGCCGCAATATTCGTCATTCTTACCATAGCACTATAATACTGATATTCTAATGTATCTAGAACTATTTTTTTATTACTTTTGCCTTTTCGTTTGTCTGTTTGCGTGTTTGTTTTTGTGTTTTGTGGTTGACTGTCGTCCTTGAATGCTGCTTTCCCTGTCCGATATTTTCAGCCTTCATGGTAACATTTTGAGATACAACAGAACAGAAAAACTTGTTAAAGCGAATCGATTTTACGTCAACGTTTTATGCATATATGACATGACACTTTAATAGCGAGCACAGCCAGCGAGAAGTGCCAAAGGCACTTCGAGCGCAAGCTCACTTTACGGTTACGGGAGAAAAAAAAGGTAATAATTTTAGAATTTTTAGTTTCGAAATTCTGATTTGTTTTCTTTTAAACAGTTTTCTATGCCACGTTTCCGTTATGACTGGTTAGATTAGAGTTTCAGAAATAATTTGAAAAGCTCCCTGAATCCTTGACAAAGTCCTGTAGAATATGTGCAGCAGAATATGTAAAGCGTTAAAATGCGAAACTGAAGCTTCGTAGAGAAGCTGTTATTTCCGTGGTGAATTTCAAAAATGTCAATAACCAGTCTCCACGCACAGTTATCGTTCCTTACACTCACATATATCTCTGCTAACTACTAAATTACACGATTTTGGTAAAACCTGTTAAAATGGAATATGTTTACCTGAAACATATTTATTTCTTGTGTAAATATAATTTTCAGAAAATCTGCAAATTAGATGTTGCAAGATTTGAAATAATGCATAAAAAAAAATTAATTTTAATCGGGACTATTTTACTACAACAATAATACGTACTTAGGTCTCCTCAATCGAAACGCATATGTAAACATTTCACGCAAAATGATTTATTATAAACATCGTCATAACTTTTTTGAATAATCACGTGACCTAACCGTTCGCCCTACTTCCTTTGACGTTGACAGAGTCAAATGAGGAACTCCATTTTTAGTTTAAAATTACCCCCACCAACACCACCCACATAACACACACAAATCTGGTGTACTACGTGTGGTATTCCAGCGTGGCAGCGCTATATCTGTCTCAAGTCCAGATTATATTGTGCCCATACAGGTGGGTGTCCTGTTGTTTAAAATATGGCAGATGGTCTGGTTCTCATTTATTTGACTCAAATAGTGATTTGTATGTCATATCTTTGGTATTGTAAAAATGACCTCATTATACATGTAGAATTTAAAAACAGGAATTGTTTGTAATTGTTTTATGACATAATTATGGACGAGTGGTATACAATGGACCAGAACAAAGATGAAACTCCAGGAAGGACTGGAACTGATTTTGCAGTGAAAAGCAAAAAAATTATTTACTCTACAGAAAGGCTTCATCACACAAAACGTCTTCTCAAGAAAAGAGTCATCTATCCTTTGTTTATATTTAAATGGTTATCTGAGACTGATAGTTGCATTATTCTGTCAGACATTTACAACCACCATTGGATGGTGACACTAGCATCTGTTAGGAGTGGCCCATTGGATCACACACAGATAAAATCATTGGATTTCTTCAAACCAATGCACTGAAGTGAATGCAACTTGCCATTTTGTACAGACGTTTCTTAAAATTAAAACAATTATCCCCATTTCTCATCTATTTGTGAATCATATTTAGTGTTATCGGCTAAATACTCAGGTCACAGCTTGCATATATATGTATTTAGTAATAAGTAATAACATAGAAAATATCAACATTTCTGGCAAAAAGCAAAACAAATGTAAAAAAAGCAATTGGAATAATGTATGTATATGTACAGTTAAGAATGTTTCAGTTAAATTATATCACGGCAGTGTCTACTTGAAGAAGTGAGGTAAATGCTAATTTTGGCAGTTTAGTTTCTTTCAAGCTAGTCTAAATAGTTTTAATCTAAATATATTCTTGAATTCATTCTTATCAAAAACAGTCTTGAACACATGTTTGCCTGTTTTAATCTCCCTCCTCAATATGAACAATATGGTAAATGCAATTTGTCCCTTTAAAATTGTACATTGCATATAATGATTTATCCATTCTTCTTATTATTATTGAGGCCCCCACACCTCCACCAGGAGTGGGGAAGAGGTCCATCTTCCTTTGTTCCCAGAAAATATGAGTCAGTTTTACCTTCTTCCCCACTAATATTTTGCTTTGTTCCTAAAAATTATATTTCCATTATTTATTCTCTAAACGTATTTCTAATGTTTAAAATATAATATTTGCTATTGTTCCCGAAAATTCATTCTGGCCTACAGTAATTATAGTTTTATCTTATACAACGCTATCATCACAAAAATATTGTTTATTAACTTTTTGTGATTTTTCTTTAATATTACATCTAGATGTTAGAATGTTATTTCCTTTAAAGTCATGTTCCATTGTTCCCTGAAAATAACAGCCATTGTTTCCTTGTTCACTAAATATAAAATACCATTTTCCCCAAAAACCCTGCGAGGACCTCATTATTGAGTTGCTTTCAATTTGACAAGTTATTTGTATTGTGCTTTCATTGATTTTTATCTGTTTAAATTTACTTTCACATTTTCTGTGCTCGCCTCAAGGTTTTACCTTAATTCCTATTAGACAATAACATATGGAATCAAATGTAAATACGTCGACCGTTATACGTCGACCGTTGTAGAAGATAAGCACTATGGTGTGAAATACTTCTTTGTTGACTGGAAGCAGTCAGGTAAATATTTGTCATCTATTTTCTCATATATTTAATAATACTTAAAAAAAGATAAACTGAGATTACTTAATGTCCCAATCCCGCCATAAAAAGGCAAGTTTTACAACAGATGTACACCGTTTCTAAACCTACTGACCACGAGGTATACTAGTACACTAACCTTAGGAAAGTTTCGTGGATTCTCAGTTACTACGGTCACTTATATATCCCTTGTAGTTTCCATAGTTGCCAAAACACATTTTTCTCAAACATTTTTGTTAAATGGAAGCCTGCGTACACCTAGTTTTCGTTTTTATCATTACAATTGCCACTATTTAGCCCCGAGTTTTTCTGTTACTATACGCACACGCACGCACGCACGCACGCACGCATGCACGCACGCACACACAACAATTGGCACTATTAGGCCCCGAGTTTTCCTGTTACTATACACACACACGCAAGCAAGCACGCACGCACGCTCGCACGCACGCACGAACGCACGCACGCACGCACATACACACAATAACACACAAAACAATTGCCACTATTTAGCCCCGAGTTTTCCTGTTACTATACACACACATGCACGCACGCACGAACGCACGCACGCCCCGCACGCACGCACGAACGCACGCACACACACACACACACACAACATTAGGTGCATCATTCCGAGGGTACCTGAGCTTTGATGATGACATGTGATCAGCGCTCATTGGTAATGTTTCTAGCATTATTAATTAATAGTGCGCATTGGAAATAAGAAGTTCCCACATACAATTCCAATTCTGTGCCTTGATGGGATTAATCTTCTCTGATGTTACTCTCTTCTCGTGATTTATGTGACTGTGTTTTAGGAACGGTGTTGTACAAATTACAAAACGAACTGCGTTGCTTGGTTTAGATTTTCAATTTAAAGTGAACTGATATTTCGATTCCTTCATGGATGCAAATATAAATACAAATATTAATAACTTTTCCATTAAAATCTATTTAAGTGTGTGTTTTTTTATATTAATATATTAGTTATTTATCACATATATTTTGTTCAAAACGTCAGAGAACGTCCAAAAACGTCATGTCTAACGTTACAGAAGTGTGCAATGGGTTTTGTTCAAATCCCAGTTATTCACATATTTCTCAACGGAGGCAGATGGAATTTCGCAAGAATAATGCCGTGGTCAGTAACATGCCGTGGACAGTATCAAAATCGACGTAATAACATTGATGACTTGAGACGTCACAGTTTCATTACTTCAGCAATTTTCAATTTCCAGGAAAAATGTCTATCGGGCAATGTGTTGAACAATTTGTACAGGTACATGGAAATTTAGAATTCTTATGTAAAGATGGTGATGGAGGATATTTCATTAAGATGACATGCATGAGCCTTTTCAGTGATTCATATTAATTTGGATTATTTCAGGTTGTCTAATTTTATAAATATTTTTAAAATGCTAGTAATTTTGTTGCATTTTATAAAATGTATTTTTGACTAGTGGCATTGACTTAAAAATGGACGTAAGTAAATATTTTATGTACCTATGTCAGTTATTGATTTTAAATAAATTAAAATTGCATAAAGATTACATAACGATTATAAGACGAAAATTATAAAAAACGAAAATATACGAATTACATGTTTATTAAAACAATCAAATTGTCCCACCATCATCATTCGACGTTTCGTCGTTATGACTACGCATCACGAGGACGTACATGCGTGTTGTGATGTGAACATTTGAAAATAAATATTTCTGTTTTCGAAAGATAACTAATGTTATTTATTGATATTTGTGCTATGTTTAAAGATGCTCATGTTTCACAGCAAATAATATAATATAATAACCTATCTAAGCATATTTTAGTTCTTATTTTATATCTGAATGTGTCCCTCTTCAAATGAAATGCTTACATATATGAATTATGTCAATTTGTACTTGTTTCGTACTTAACATTGTAAAACTCATGTCTGCAACTTCTGTGTTTTTTTTGTGAAAAATACACTTAAACGTTTCTTTTCCATTTAAACATTGTACACATGAAGTGTTCACTACGACGCGTAACGCTAATTTGTACCAACACCGTGCGCAACATCACTAGTTCCCGCTGCTTGAAAAGTCACTCAAATAATGCATGAAACATAAGACTATGCGTTTGGTACCTTTAAACAGAAGTATAGATTAGATCATGGAGGGGATTTCTTTATTTACACTGTCATGTTTAAACGGGATGACAGTAGGGTAAGTGATAGGTTTGGTGCACCCTAGAACCGGTTTAACCCCCCAGTGGCCTTTGTTGCCACTGACCGTTCCATGGCGGTAGCCCTATTGTCAACCCTTTTGTGTTTGTGATGTCGTTTGCATTTTTTATTACTTTTGCCTTCTCGTTTGTCTGTTTGCGTGTTTGTTTTTATTGTTTTGTGGTTGACTGCCGTCCTTCAATGCTGCCTTCCCTGTCCGATATTTTTATCTTTCTTTATAAAGCAACGCGCAAATTAAACTACAAATCATCAATGACACACAATAGAACAACGGTTTCGGGATTATTGTCCTTTGTTCATTAAAGATACAGAATTTAAAAACACCTTCAAAACTGAATAATCTACTTGTCTGTTTCTGTTGTTGAAGGTAGACTGTTTTCGAATAAAGATATCTCATTGTTTATCAGCTGTTCTGTTTCGAAGGGAAATATCCCATATTTTAAGACGTGCATCATACATATAGCTATTTTGTACAATGTGTGTCAGTTGAGACGAGGAAGGATAATAAACGCGCGGCAAATTAAGTTATTGAGGTGGACCATGTTTTGCTGACAATTTTGTCTTATCCTTAAGCGCCTATTGTTCGACCTGGTATATACACTTAGACTTAAGTTAATATAAATTACATCCGGTTAAACAATTTACTGTTGTAAGATGAAAATGATGGTTCTTTAATCTTATTGTTTTATACTCAACCAAATTTCTACGTACCCAGTTGTATTATTATTATTATTTCCTTCTTGGAAAACACATTGACGTGAACGCTTTAGCATTTGTTCATGCGATCAGAGCAGACGCTTTTATTCTGTAATGGTTTTCATAACTGCAAAATGGATACCTGACTGTGTTTCATGCAGCATCCAATAGATACATTTGTTTAAAACAAAGCGACCCAGTTAAATGGTATACAAACACTTTATGACGAATAAATTGTATCTTTGGAACATTAAAACGGTCTGATTACAGTCTATCTCAGGCCATTTCGAACTTGCCGATCAATTCATGGAATCGTATGATCATCGACGACGCTTAATTTTAAATACACAAGTTTGTGTTAAAAACGTTAGAGTCGCAGATGATCTAGACTATATATGATTTCAAAGAATGACGGGATTGACCGACTATTTTTGACTGGAAAACGTATGATATACGTGCAACCGAATGGAATCTTAAATATGGGACGGTAGCGTTTGATGTTTTTCCATGATCTTTCTTGTCGTGCCCTTAATGGTTTATTCTCTTACTGCTCTGGCTTCTGCAAAGTCATTGAGTACCTTCATTGTGGCTTTCTAGGCTATTGTTTTTTTGTATTATATTTACACGAGCATATTTGTGTTTCACTTATATTGCCTATTGATGCTGCCTTGTTGGTTAGAGATTAGATCATGGCGGGGATTTCTTTATTTACACTGTCCTGTTTTAATGGGATGACAGTAGGGTAAGTGTGAGGTTTGGTGCACTCTAAAACCGGTTTAAACCCCCAGTGGCCTACTTTGCCACTGACCGTTCCAAGGCGGTAGCCCTATTGTCAACCCTTTTTGTGTTTGTGATGTCATTTGCATTTATTATTGCTTTTGCCTTCTTGTTTGTCTGTTTGCGTGTTTGTTTCTGTGTTTTGTGGTAGACTGTCCTCCTTGAATGCTACTTTCCCTGTCCGATCTTTTTTTATATTTCTTTTCTTGCTCACTGGAACACTGTTGTAAATTTTGATATTTGTTATGGTAAAGATACATATTTCATTTTAATATTAATTATGTTTGTCCACATAGCATTCATTAACAACAGTTACAGAATACCAGAGGTCTAAGAAGTCTCTGACAATAGCTAATTGGCGAAATTGGGATATAATTTTTTTCATTTGAACCCTGGTTGGCTTTTCTCTAGGGCAGCCATTTTACGCCCGCGTAAAACGTTTATGTTACCTGTAGAGAGGTAAATGCGTCTTGTTCTGTTACATGTTTAATTGCTATATAAATATATATATATATATATATATATATATATATGTGTGTGTGGAGGTAAACGCGTCTTATTATGTTACCTGTGTAATATATAAATATATATATATATATATAAATAATAACTCATCATTTTATATTTATATAATACTGAGTTATGGCTGAGCTATGGCTATTTGTATTTCTAATATATATATAATACAACATTTTTGTCCGGGCTATTTCTCTAAACCTCCTTGTTAGAATGTATTGAAACTTGCTAGGAAGTATCAATATCAACTGGAGATGTGCATACTGTCACAACGTTCCGGTTCAGTAATTTTTCACTGAGTTATGGCCCTTTGTATTGTTAATGCATTTCATACTTGGTAGTGAAATAGAAAATTCTTGTTCGGGCTTTCTCTAAATCCCCATGTAATAATTTCGTGAAACTTGCTACAAAGCATCAATATCAAGTGGAAATGCGCATATTGCGTGACGTTCCGGTTCGATAATTTTCCACTCACTTATGTCCCTTTATATTTTAATGCATTTCATGCTTGGTATGTCCGGGCTTTTTCTCTATAATATATGTATATATATCTGATAGGAACAAAGTCTTGTATTTTTACCCCCTCCCCAACAAGTTGCCAGCGGGAAGTATTTGTCCGCCTCCGGCGACAGTTCTAGTCTCATCTTATTCTACCATTGGTTTAAATATATTATTGGTGCAATATAATCAACAGTTAATGCAAAGCAACCACAATTTGCTTTAAACTATTCTCACAGTTAAAGTTGATGAATGAACAAACGGAAGTTATGTAGAAAAACTAACCAGACGCGTACCGTGTGTCCCTTTAGAACAACATAGATGTTATGTTTGATGTTTATAAGTGGCTTGATCTACCAACACATGAAGAAGAATAAAACGACCATAATATTTTCACAATTTTGATAACAGTATATAGATTGGCTACGTCCTTATGTTTGTTCATGTTTATAATATTTGAGGTAACTCAAGCTATCATCAAATAAAATAGTCTGCATTAAGTCCCCTTTGAATTATCGTCTTCAAACATAAGTGGTTCAGAGCTATTCAGAAACTACTGATATTCATTTTTAGATTCAGCCAGTCTGAATACAGTGTATAGTAATTACACAGTGATAGATACTTATTGGTATTTTATTCCATTCTTATTTCTTTCAGGGACGATTCCAGACGCACAGCAGAGGATGTTGACACGTTTCGCATTATGACTTTAAACTGTACAGCTATATAACTTGAAATAAAAAATGCCATAACTGAAAACATATGATTTTCTCAATATTTGTCGGGCCTGTTTATCGCGGCTGACATACAGTGATCACTTTTAACTGTGTCGTATTTGTGAAAACTCGTAATTGCATTGAATTGAAAGTTGTTTAACGGCCCATCAACACATCATAGGTTATTTAGACCTTCCTCAAAGAGGATACACAGGAATTCATCGAGGAACCTTGCTCTTACTAATTAATTCATTTGGTTCTGCGCGGAGTGTAGGTAATGGGTATTGTGCCCAAGAACACATCGACATACTGAGTGGCGCCGGTGAGGCTTGACCCGGGGTCCTCTGGATTTCAAGTCACCGCGCTATCCACTGGGCCACAATAATCTTAATGGGGTAATGTATTTTGATTAGACCCTATACTGTCGGTCGGCTAGTCCTTCAAATTTACATTTATTTTAGGAAAATAAGTTTCTCCCCGTACATCCAATCAATATTGTTATTTTTACATCCTACAGGGATTGTATGACATTCATTGATCCAGTTTACCTGAAACACGTGTGTTTCATATACCGCGTTGAAGGTTTTGTGCTCATCGACATTTTGGCCCATTTTATAAGGGTTTTCCTTAACTTTCCTCATTATCTTGCATTAGACACTGACATGAGTTTTGGACCTCTTTTATCAGTCCGTAAGTTTTCTAATATTATTTCTTATGGATCTTTGATACGATTTTATTTCGTATCTCTAATAAATACTTATTGGCCCTTATTTCGCTTTTCACAGAATGGTATTACTCTCCATAAAAACAATTATGAGTCTTTTAGCTAAAACTTTAAAAATAAATCTTTCACCTCTTCGGTTACACTCTGCGTCATCAATACAAATTCCACAATATAACTCTTCATTTCTTAGAACTAAACCATATGTATTGAAATGCACCACTTTGCGGTATACAAAAGGTTGGACAAACAGGTCGATCCTTAAAAGTTCGATTTCGTGAACACAAATATAATGCAAGTAATCCTAAAAAGTTAAAAAATTACTTGTACCGTAACTGTTCAACCAGTTGAATATTTATTTTTTGATAATGATGCTACTAAAAGCTTCAAAATAAAAGCTAGACACATTGCAGAACTTAAGTGGATAAAAAACATACAGACACCTTATCCACTCGGCCTTAATGACAATATTTATCAAGTAGGAAATATTTCAAAAGATCATTATATTGACATTTTTTCTATATTTTCTATTCGAAAGCGTAAATCTAGGTCTCATGGTATTAGGCGTAATGGTAACATCAAACGTAAATCGCGTGTAATTATTTCTGTCTCTGATTTACATACTATTTTTAAACAGTCTGGAAAGCACTCTATGCTTTCACGGCTTACCTCTTTGTCTATTTCTTCACTAAAGTTGATCGACGAGGAAGCCGACAAAATTTGCATTCGTACAGATCCCTTGTATAACACTGCTTCGATAGTTCAAAGCTACACACAACATGTTCTCCGACCCCATATTGACAAGGAGTCTGATCACGTCAGGCATTTTCTAAAACTACTATATATTAATAAAGGTATTGATTTCATTGACATGCCTAGTATTTTTCGGGATACTCATGTAGTTGATTCTATCCCAAAATATTTCAAAAATTCCGAAAGTCCTGTAATTTGTTATAAGTATAAAAATCCCATTAGAAACATTATTTTAAACTACAACAAAATAGTTTCTGACCTTGATATAGTACTTAATACTCCTAAGGAATGTGAATGCAACACATCAAAGTTTTGCTATGCTCCAGCAGGTCATGTCATCACTGGTAATTTTGATACTATTGATCAACGTATTCGGCATTTGTTTTCGAAAGGTCCTAAATATAGATTACCTTCAACTATTGATTTTAATGCCTGTCGTGCCCAGATCGCCCACTCCATTGAAGATTTTAGTATAAAATGGTGTCGTAGAGAACATGCGGACCCAAACTCGCTTTCTACTTGGAAAAAGTCTATTCTTAAAATTATAGATACACGTATTAACTTTTATAATTCTAACCCCTCTTTACTACCTCCGAGAGCTAGGTTTTCCTTTCGTAATCTAAAATCGGGAATTCAGGAATTTCATAATAAATTTGTTTTAGTTCCTGCAGATAAAGCAGTTAATAATGTAATTATTGTTTGACGCCTACATTACGTCAATGTTTTATCTCTGGAACTCGGCAGCACCAATTCGTATACTCCAGTTAATTCTACTGAGGATGATGTTGTTTCCGCACATATCACTCGGTGCACTACTTTCAAGGCTGGTGTAAGCGATAAGCAAAATAAACTGCCTACCGTGTACTGGATTCCTAAATTACATACAAATCCGTATAAGGCTCGCTTTATTTCTAATTCTAGTGCCTGCACCACAACAAACATCTCCAAACTTTTAACTTCTTGTCTTACTGCCGTTAAAGATCACGTTAAACTATATTGTGATAAAACTTATGAAAACTCTGGGATTAATTTATTTTGGTCTATAAAAAATTCAGGAGACGTTCTGCTAAAATTTTCAATAAAGGTCTAGTTTCATCAATAAGTACTTATGACTTCTCTACACTATAAACAACCTTACCACATCATCTTATTCAAAAAACATTCGCTAGAGAAAATGCTACATTTTTGGCATGTAATAATATTAAAGCGTTTTTCACTAACGGCAGTTTAGACAATTATACTACGTGGACTTGCTATGAAGTCTGTGGAGCACTCATCTTCCTATTAGATAATATTTTCGTCAGGTATGGTACCACCGTTTATAGACAAATTGTTGGTATCCCTATGGGTACGAACTGTACACCACTTGTCGCAGATTTGTTTTTATTTTGCTATGAAAGGGATTTCATGTTGGGTCTTTCACCAGATACCCAGGCAGATGTTATTGAAGCTTGTAATGACACCTCTCGGTATCTGGATGACATACTGAACACTGACAACCCTTTCTTTCAAACTATGGTTCATAATATTTATCCTAAAGAACTTCGGCTTAATAAAGAAAATATATCTGATAATAACGCTTCTTTTCTTGATTTAGATCTCTCGATTGAAAATGGTAAAATAATTAGCAAAATCTATGACAAGAGAGATGATTTTAATTTTGACATTGTTAATTATCCCCACTTGGATCGGGATGTTCCGCGAGCAACTTCTTATGGGGTGTATCTGTCTCAACTCGTCCGTTTTTCTAGAGCTTGTACTCGAGTTGAGGACTTTAATATTCGTAATCTTTGTATAACTAAAAAGTTACTCAAACAGGGTTACCGTTACCATAAACTTCGTAGAACCTTTGCAAAATTTTATTATCGTAACCCTGATCTTCTTTCCAAATATAATTGTAATTTAAGGACTCTTCTGCGACAAGGACTATTACAACCTGACTTCTATGGTGATGTGATTTATAAACTTCGTAAGATTCTTGGTCATGATCACTTTCATACTATCTTTGTTAAACTTGTTAAAAAGTTTATCAAAAGAGGTTATGACCCTATCATTTTGCAACTGCATGCTTGGTGGTGGACCCTTTTACAGTTTGCCACTATGCTTTCCTCTTTAATTGTACGATGACCGGACAGGCTGTGGACCCTATGATGACGCCTACCTAAAGCCCATTGGGAAGGTGGCGTTTGATGTTTGTCCATGTTCTTTCTTGTCGTGCCCTAAATGGTGTATTCTCTTACTGCTCTGGCTTCTGCCAAGTCATTGAGTGCCTTCATTGTGGCTTTCGAGGCTATTGTTTTTTTGTATTATATTTACACGAGCATATTTGTGTTTTACTTATATTGCCTATTGATGCTGCCTTGTTGGTTAGAGTTTAGATCATGGCGGGGATTTCTTTATTTACACTGTCCTGTTTTAATGGGATGACAGTAGGGTAAGTGTGAGGTTTGGTGCACCCTAGAATCGGTTTTAACCTCCCCGTGGCCTACTTTGCCACTGACCGTTCCAAGGCGGTAGCCCTATTGTCAACCCTGTTGTGTTTGTGATGTCGTTTGCATTTTTTATTACTTTTGCCTTTTCGTTTGTCTGTTTGCGTGTTTGTTTTTGTGTTTTGTGGTTGACTGTCGTCCTTGAATGCTGCTTTCCCTGTCCGATATTTTTATCCTTATTTAAATGAGAAACAAACTATCCATAATTTTGATAGAGCATCATCAAAAGAACTGACCAATCAGTGACCAGAATTAAGACATGCCAATACATTTTGGTAGCTGATAAACTCGCTCTTTATCCTTGATGTTCAACCAAGTTTACTGTTAAAATTAAGGTTTCTACATTGTGATTCTTTTAAAACCCTGCATATTTCATGCAAATTGGTTCAATATATGTATCTTTTAAAATCAAAATCTTAAAAATTATCGTCTTTTTACTCTGCCAAAGATTTTTTATTTTACTATAGAATCTAAGGATAAAAAACCCGAGTAAAACAAATGTTATCATTTACTGAAAATAAGATAAAATCTCAACTTATCTGCAATAAAAAAATATGAATATTAAGAATTTAACCGGAAATGTATTGTGTTTCATAACTTATCAGAGAGCATAACATGTTATGACTATAGGTGTACCGGAAGTAAAACAAATCCCATTTAGTCCTGTAGAATATTTTCCAAGCTTTCTAGTTAGCCATTTTTCTAAATGAAGTTCACACTAAGATTCAACTTACATATTCTTAATCACGAGACCTTCCTCTCTAGAAAATGGTGACAATAGTTGGGGTCATGTGGCGTATAAGACAATAAAATCCTGATCTTTTTTGACACCGTGAACAAATTGCATTCATTCGGCACCTCTTACATGTGTTCTACTTCAATTTCAAAACTTTCAAGTTTGTAAATAAAATTATCATACAACCATGCAAATTATTCTTAGCTCACACAAACTAGTCAATAAAGTCGAAATATTTCAGCCAGAAAAACATGCCTTAAATACTCAAAAATGCCTTTTATCACAAAAAAGTTAGGAATGATATATTTGGGAACTCCTTTCGACTACCTACACCAGGCATGAATATCAGAGTGAGTTACTTCCTGTATGCCTATATGTTAATTGCATACAGGATAAGGCTATCCACTTTTTACATGGGGGATGGAAAGTATTTTCTTGCATACCGGACATACCGGTCAAAGGCAGCTAAAAAAATCGTAAGTTTTTCGTAGGATACTTTTCAATACACATATCATAGTAGCAACGTCGACATCCTGTCGTTAATTGAAGAGCACCTGTCCCACAAAATTGAACTTATTAACTTAATGACGCAAGAAAAATACGTATTTTGACGTCATAATGCAAACATTACGTGTATTTTTAACGGCGTTATTGGGTTGTTAATTGGATGTTGTACACTTCAAAAGTATTTTATGTTCTCTTGGACGCACGATTATTATGGCAGGCCAATGGCGAAGCTTACGATGACGGGTGAGAAACGCACGTAAGAAATTCTTAATTCTTTCGCAAGTGAAAGACTTACGATAATATTGAACGTAAGTTTACGATGCTTCGTGAAACGGCACCCTGGTATATAGGGATATCACCTATTCTCGGCAGTTATTACGGTATATTCCATAACCTGCCAAGTTTATAGAGCACCTTAAACATTGAGATATACTCTTCAGGATGTATTTCGTAACAGCGTGTATTACTACAGTACTACGAGTATATGTCATATATGTAGCGTGCACGACCGTGTGTTACACTGTAAGGTCGTGTATGCACTGACATGACATGCAGATCGATATCACGTTCTGACAGGATACGATGTTTATAGTACGGATCTCCAAATCCTCAGTTAGCGATTTACATTAGTAAAGTAAGACAATATGTGTTTGTCTCTTTTGGTGTCTCCATATATACACAAGAAGTAGTGTAATATCTATATATATATATAAGGCACGTTTTGGTTGAACACCGACTCTGACTTTAAGTACGATAAAAATGGGTTCATACCATCCGTAATATTTTACGACATATAATATTTAGTCGAACTAAACGCGATCCCTTAAGTGTATATCTAAAAGAGTAAACTTAAGGTCCCTCTCCGGAATAATACCGCTTAGGATCTGGTTAAAACCTCAGGTAAGACCAGGGCGGGTTGGTGCCATCTACTTAATGTATAATAGATGATATAAGGTAAAAATAAAATGATTACACTCATAAATGTTTACATTAAAGTTCCCTTAGGTAGACACTGATGTCCTCTGTATAATTATTACAGAAATGGATATTTACTTAAAAACGTCACGCGCAAAAAACATAAACAAACTGCGTTTTGAGCAGATTTCAGGATGGCGGTCAAAATCACACCAGTGATGTAAATTGTATTCAACTGACAATGTACAATGATGACACACATAAACAAATGCATCAATTCGTTTGTTACAGAATTAATTTTTAAGTTTTTATGTGTTTTGTCGATTCTTTTTTATTAAAAATACGATTTGTAGACTTTTACAAATTACCGCACGTTTCGAAAAATTATGTGAAATCTTAGCTGTTAATCAAATTGATAATTACAGTTTGTTCTTATAGCGAGAAAAAAGACGAAAGCATTAAAGTCAAGAAAAAGTCTTCCTCTACAGGCCCGTAGAATTTCATCAAAATTTAGAAAAAAGTACTTCTTTCTACCCAAAAAAACGTTTCATGACCGTTCATAAAATTACACAAAGAAAAGTGAGACTCTCTTTAACAGTGTGCTTCATACAAAAAACTTTCAGAATCATATTTTTATCACTACAATTAAAACATAATTTATACAAGCCATTTCCTTATAAAATAACCATCATTTACATGGCCTACTTTTAAAAATAAATTTAGGTCTATGTTGTGTTATTGTGAAAATTATTTCAGTCAACAAACATGCGAAAGAGCAAAATGTCAGCTGTTTATCGATCGACTCGAATTTTTTTATTTTGTATCTCGATTTGTATAAAGATTTTAACAACGAGAAAAAAGACAAGAACATGAACGATGAGTTTAATCCTTCCTCTGGCTGTGTGTGAATTTTCAAGCGAATTTGAAAAAAAAACGTTTGGTCACTGTTTTACGCAAGCGTTTCGAACGTTGTTTTTGTGTAGTTTTGTTACACGACATGGAATACGTCATGCAATACATCGGTCAGCTCTGTGTGTGATACATTCTGAAATTACCTGATATATTGTACTAAACAGACAGTCGATAAGAGACAAACTATTTATGCTAACATGATATATTTTATATTCGATTGTTATTGAAAATACTGCAAAAAAATCAATACCGTGTTTCCCCGAAGACCACATTCCAACACAGAATTGTGACGTCACATTGCTTGTACTAGTATAATCACAGGGTGAAAAGGTGTACGCGGACAATTTTTTAAATCTTCGAAAGGACGTGTGTTTTTATTTATTCATTTTGGTCGAAGAGCCCTTTAAAAAAAGTATCATTGGCTATTATCCTTTCGACCCATCCACCCCCGCCCCACCCCCACACAGCACATTTTTTTTAAATGGACAGAATTAATCTTGAATGTGAACTATGATTTTAAATGTATTTTAAAGGCCATTTGGATTGTCGACGCTAATATAATATGAACTAGGGCTGTATTGATTTGAACAGCGACCGCAGAGGGAAGTAATATTGGTGAATAGTCCCATTAGACATGCCATCACCAGGGCTCCAGCTCCTTAGGTTCAACGCCTCTTCCACTGTGTAACCGAGGCCTCTTTTTAGAAAGTCTGTGAAATAGCATCTTTGAAACAATCTGTGTATTAAACCGTGCCAGCGCCTTTACATCTGAGATACCAAGAACACATGATTGGCAATCGACCACTTACATTATCATACTCTTTTTTACATGTATGTGTACCCTGCTGCTTCCCCCCACTCCCCTCCTCCCACCACCGCCACCACACACACAGTTTAACTCATCTTAGTAGGGTTCGGGGTCCCTCCCGCCCTCACTCCGTTTAACGTATCCTAGTGGGGTTCGGGGTCATGCTACCCGTATTATGTTTTTTTGATGTTACAATGCGCGTTCTGACGTATATTTCAGAGTTATAAAACGGTAGATAAAGGTAAGTACACACATGTACCTGACCCCACCCCCCCCCCCCCCACACACACACACATACACACACAAACCCCCACACCGCCAATACCTCCTCCATTGTTATTGCATTTTTGGACTTTTTACATTTTCGATTTCCGAGTTAGGCGTATGGTCGGGCGTACCGTGCTTATGCAGAGCTACGCCAATGACACCTACCATCTTTTATGAAACTATATTAGTACCAATCAGTAAGGGATGGGCAGAACCCTGCAGTCTATAGGGTAGATAGGCTCGCTAGGGTAATAACCCTAAACTTAGTATCCTTTTGTAGAATTGTTTTTTCAATAAAATTCGGATTCGGCCGGGTTAGCGATGACCAAGACACGTTCCCTTAGTCTCGTCCGTCGGATGGGGACGTAAACCGGGCGGTCCCGTGTATCGGTTTATCCTCCGAGCACGTTAAAGAACCATAGGAATCTATTCGATAACAAGAGTAGGGCAGGTTCCCATATTTCTATGTATTCCTTCCCTTCTCTCTGGGGCGGCGCTAAATAACCTATATTGTGTTGATGAGCCGTTAAACAACATTCAATTCAATTAAAACATATATTTTCTCGTGGTCTAGCTTGTGTGTCGTCTCAAAATGGGATAAATAAGAGTTATTAACATAGTTCAGCATCAACATGTATTCTCCGTTATATGTACACGTAACAGTCAGTTCAATAAAACTGTGTACTTCAACGTCTGAAATGGAATGATGCGTGTTTTTTTATTGAGTATTAAATAAGCAAAACTATTTTTCACATCACTCTCATTGGCATGAATAACAGCGCTAAATGCATGTGGGAGGAAACCAGCATGCACAGATCCTTGTGAAAAACTTGAGTGTCAATTAGTCTTGAGAACAAGAACTGTAGATGTAGTTCAAGATAATCCATTCAATTTATTGTTCAATACTCGGAACCATTACAGTTGTATACCGTAACCTTGTGTTGTGAAAATGGCAGAATCTTATCTGAAAAATAAAGAAAATGCAAACACTGAGTATTACAACTTAAATATCTGCTGTACATGAAATACTAAAACTTGATCACTTTTAATAATATACAAAATATGTATTTTATATAGAACCTATACAGGCCAAATAAAAAAAAAATTAAACCTGTGTTTCCATATCATTGTCAATAAAAGTGGGCCAGTATATTTATTTGATATCAAATATTTACTTGTTATTATTTTTTTACTCCATGAATTATATTTAGACCACAAGAACATAAAATAAAGAAAAATCTGTCTGGCTGCAGGCTTAAACATTTTAAAACAGATTATATTATTTTTTTACCTCAGAATAACTGATTATTATTTTATTCCCAATAAAAAGAGGAGTCAGCAGTTTAATAAGGGAGTTGGTCTGGTTTAATACAGTAAACACAGACCTATATATTTAATTCGGTCTAAGTCAATATAAAATTACTGAAAAAGATTACTAAATGAGTTGTTTTTTTAATACTGAGAACGTATGTATTGTTTAAGATCCTTATCGTGCTTTAATACTGTCTCTAAGTTCCACCTTTCAAGGTAAGGTTTTCAGGTGTTTTAACTAGATTTATCTAATTATTATTATTTTATTATTTTTTTGGCATTGATGTGAAATGCTTCCCCACCATACAAATAAGTTCTGCTTACAAACCTCAATGAAATCCATCTTGTTTTTGTGAGCTCCTCCAACCTCACCTCATCCAACCAAGAGTCGCATTTCAGATCAGAATATGTAAGATGCAGGCATCATGTCTGTGAGACTGATATCTCCCTATGAAAAAAATAATGACACAGTGTATAAACGCAATTGCCAAATTTCATTTGGATCTGAACATTTCGCTGAAATTAAATAATAATTAGATAGATTTATGTATACAATTCTTATTTCTATGTACTGTTACTTAGAAAATGTGTTCATCAGGGCTTTTTTCCACAAAATTGGGAAGAGGCCCAGGCCTGTCCATTTTCAGGGAAAAAGACGAGCTTATTTCTCATTTTGGGAAAGATGTAAGATTTTACCAATTAAGTAAATTTGACAATACTATGCTTTATTTATATTTTCAGCCAACAGTTATTATAATTACTGTTTCTCAGTCAGAACTGACTCCACAGACAAAAACACATTTTTCTCAAATTCTGAGACACTGCTGCTTTCTGATTGGCAAATATTTCTGCGACAATTGGGGAAAAAACAGTCAAGTTCTCAATTGGGAAAGAGGCCTTTTAGAGGTGTCTCTGTTACATAAGGTAAAAAAAAACCTGTTCATGGTACACAGATCACTTTAGCGGAGTCAATAACATAAAATAGAACTGGGATGTAGTGTATATTTTGTTTTTAATTGAAAACCAAGTGTTGCAGTATTTAGCATTTCACTGAACACATTTTAAGTAGGGTTTGTAGAGAAAATATTCGGGAGGGACGTAGAAGAGAGGGGAAGGGGGTTGGGGATAGTGGTTGGGGCAGCAGGGCCTTTTTACCAGTTTTTGGGAAGGGGCCTTTTGCTCTTAATTGGGGGTGGAATACATAAATGGGGAATGAAATTTCCAAGGTAAGTTTAAAAAGTGGGGAAGTCTGCATGCTTTTAAAAGAAATGAGAGTGGGGAATGGGCCTTTTACAGGCCGCTTCAAAGAAGGGTAAAAAGTCCATGGGGAGGGTATGCGTCAGCCGCCTGTGGGTAAATGTAGAGAAGTGGGTAGCAGGGATGTGGTTTAGGAATTTCTGTGTCCCATGGCCATGCAGCATATGTGGGGTTTGACACTGGCCATTACAAGCATACCATAAGGTGTACCCCTTCATAGGGTTAAGGGCTGAGGGTCTCCCAGCGGTTTTGGGGAACAAGGGAACATATTTTTGGGGATCACCGGGTCGTATTGTCAGGGAACAAGGGAACATGGACCACCCCTGGAAGGGCTTCATGTCTATGGCTGCAGATCTTGTTATATAAACAAGAATGATTCTGGGAGAGGAATCATATGATTAATTCAATGAAATCAACAACTGTCACGGCTGATCCAGTTACAGTATGTTTAATATTTACACAGTTTGCCAAGATGTGCTTGGCAAATTTCAGAAAACACTGCATAAACAAACCAAAAAAAGAGTTGTACATGTACACATTTGAACTCACGTGTTTTTTGCCTGCATAGTTCTAAGACAGTCAACTGTTTCCTTCATTACGTGAACCTGTGTATATTTCCAATTGTTTATACCAGTGTGAACACCCTGCATCAGATATCGCTATCAAAACCCAGTGGATTCAACGTTTACCAACGTGTAAACACATTCTACGTATTGATGACGTAATCCAAAACTGATATTTTACAAAAAGTGTTCACTCCTGTAAACTAGGTACGCGTAAAATTGATAACTGCGGTCTGAATCGACGTTTTTACAAAAAGAAAATGGCGGCGTTTTGTGATGAAATAGTCCGGCAAACACTAAAAAAATAATCCCTGTCGCGGAGTATCAAAATGATTACAAAAAGCTGAATAATTAGTTCCTGGCGTTCCCACTGTTAGAATATGTATAAATAGCATTCCAGTAATAGGGTACATTTACGTCATAACAGTATGTAGACATGCCTATTAAACTGTTGACTACATTTTTCAGTTGTAGCCTAAATAGGGATTTTTTATTTTCAAAATGCCAAAATCTTATCATTTTTATAAAATATTGTTTTAAAATGTACGAAGCAATGTAACATTTATATTGATCCGTTAACATGCTAATACTGATCTAGTATGTCAGTTTATGCTAATTGGTACCTTATGAAAACAAACTTTGCGAGACATATTTGTCATTCTGGTGAACAGACACTTGAATAATAGAGTATTCATAAATAAATCGGGATTCCCAATGTTCACGTATATCAATGTCGTTGCTAAAAACATCGGTGGTGTAGAGGGCGGGTGTCTAATATCTAAAACGTTTACTAGAGTGTAAACTATTATATTTGCTGCTGCTACTGTTGTTGGTAATAATGCATCTTTTACTGCTGGTACTGCTACTTCTGCTACAGTACGTTTATTAATATTGAACTGCTGTCATTGAATCTATTTGTCTTTGAAATGGTTATGTACTGCTGCAAATACGTTAAAAATAGTGGATTGAACTAGATAATAGATAATAATACTGAATTATAGTTCCATAACATTTGCCAAAACAGGTGAATACATGACCTAAATAAACAAATAACCTTCCATTATTACAAACTAAAACACTTGTAAATTATCATTTGTGTGAAACAGCATATAATAACTAAGTAACTTTATACTATTTAGGCATGGCATACATGATCTCAATCGTGTATAGGGATAGAAAAATAAAACCTTTCGCTACAGTTTTAAATGTTCATGTGACATTAGTTACATGTACTAGTAGGTTTTCAACAGGTTTGATAATAGAAGTCAGTTTTCAAATGTATGGCAAATGGAAATCGGTTAATACTATATGGGAAAACTTAACTGAACTACTTTTAAATGCACTGATCCAAATTATAGATCATACATCACTGCATAACCATGTTGTCAGATTTGACAATATGTTTGAGGATCTTGCACTTGTTTAAGAAGGAAAGTCAAAATGTTAAAGTAACCTGATCACCTATGCAACATTTCGACCCTATAGTCTTAATTGTTTTCAAGTAATTAAATGTGAATCATATGGGCAAAAATACACAATATGGCAGCAATATAGACACGCATTGACAAAGGCAGTATGATATCAACTAGAGTCTCATTTTAATATGTGTTAAACCGAGGAGCGTTTAAATGTGTATCTTTTAAAATTAGGTAATATTTATAGGTTATTAGATTTGTATTGGGATATATGCACGATTTCCTTTGCGTATTCATATTACGCGACTTTATTTAACATTTTTATTGCATACGTATTTTTAAATTCGAGAGAATAAAATAAGTTGTAACATTTAATTTTCTTCAAAAACATATATTTGAAACAAACATATTGTCATTACATAATGGGAATTTCACGATGAAATCGACATTGTTTACATCACGTGACATATTTTCTTTGAAATTAACAGAAACGTGCACCAAACACGAACGAGTATACATTACACACCCAATATGACTTGACTTCACGTCAATATGGGCGAATATTGACGTTTCCTGTTGCATTGAAAATAAATGCGTATGCAGTAATACCAGTATACATTAATCATATTCTCAAAATAAGAACTGTGATTTTTTCTGTATCCAGTCCTACGACTAGCAGTTAAATATATGCTCAATTTGAGCAGCTATCCAGTAGTGGCTTATCACAACACCATGAAGCTAGTATACCCCTAGTCGTGGGAGGATAATATGTATCTCCCTGGTAACTCATCTAGAGTACTTAATACTAAAGCGATTCAGACATATCGCTAACCGCAGTAATAATAACACCATGTGTGCCTTTAATAAAACTAATACGGGTTATTTGAATAGACAAATATAACTAGAAAAAAACTACATATAATACGACATTGACATTGAAAGTTCGACCACTTTTAAAAATTTTGATTTCTCAAAAACAAGAAACCTCGATTTCAAATTGGATGTTATATAGAGATTATTTAACTGCTGGGATCGATTATAGGGCAATCAGTCACGAGATGGTAGCATGTGGTTCTTTTCACGAATGACCGTATGCGAGTGAGTGAAAATCAAAACACGCCTACCACCGAGTGAAGGTTTTCCCTATAATCGAACACAGCAGTTAAATAATCTATTTATTACATTTAAAATCAGTTTATGCATGATTTTGACCGAAATTATATGCTTTATTGAACATTATCGTCGGATGACGTCGACGTCAGCAACACTTTATTGACTCATTGTGGCAGTTTGTTATTTTTGTGTTCGGAGTTAGTTATTAATAAATAAAAAATATATATTATATAATAAATGGACAGTACTACTTATACTCCAGAGGGCCAATTTGTTTAAAGATCGGTTAACTTAACCGAGCGTTAAGTCAGATTTTCAAATCTCCCTGAATTTCTAGTAAATGAATATTTCTACCAGAAATTGAGCATATGAAAGGAGTATGTTAAGAAAAAGGGCAAATTTAAATCGTTTAATAGTACGAAGCATATTTTATGAGAAAATGTACTTTGAAAGTTTACACTAACCAAAGACTAAGCTATCCCGGACTCACAATTTTAAGTATATACGCTCAAGAGATATGAAAACGCAACACGGGAATTTCCGCGATATATTGTATATACTGCACACTTAACTGCACATAATATTCCAAAGAAATCCCAGGATGTTTTTTAAAAACAAAGGTGCAGTTTATTAGAGAAAGGACACAACTGTGATGTTGTAGACGTTTTAATCACACTACACCTTGTAACAAGAACTTCATAAATGTTGAAGTTGCTCATTGAAAAACTGAGCTAGTTCAGTACTGTATTTAACGCAAAATTTTGCATCCTAAGTTTGCTCACATGCTTGAGCCAAACGCGTACTCTATCAATAATGAAACTTTGAAGGAATACTATCTGCTGTATTATTTGTTGTTTTAGTATTTTTTCCAAAAGGAAAGGTCTTACGTAGCCATGTGCCATTCGATTAAAAGCAGCATATTGTACATACAATGTATAGCAGAAATTCCCGTGTTGCGTTTTCATATCTCTTGAGTGTATGTATAATACTGATAGAGACCCATATTAGTAAGCAAGGGCTGCACATCGCGCTATCGAAATGATTTCTATAATCTTTTTTCTGCAATCTTGTCTTGTCGTGCCCTCATTTGTTTATTCTCTTGTTGCTCTGGCTTCTGCCAAGTCATTGGGTACCTTATTTGTGGCTTTCTATGCTATTGTTTTTTGTATTTATATATACACGAGCATCTTTGTGTTTTCCTTATATTGCCTATTAATGCTGCTTTGTTGGTTAGAGAATAGTTCATGGAGGGGATTTCTTTATTTACACTGTTTTCTTTGGATGGCATTATGGTAAGTGTGAGGTTAAACCATCGCCCTCTCCCCCACCCACCCCAGCGGCCTTTTTTGCCACTGACCGTTCCAAAGGCGGTAGCCCTATTTTTAACCCTTGTTGTGTTTGTGACGTCATATGCCTTTATTCTTTATTAACATTGCCATTCATGTTTGTCGTTTTGCGTGTTTTAGGATTTACTGAGTACTGTGAAGGCTGCATTTCCTGTTCGACTTTTATACTCATTTTTGTAGTTTAATATACTTTATAATGTTGTGTTCATTAACCTTTATGTCCGCGGCGGTGGCGGTATGGAAGTGCGTCCGCCTCGCATGCGGAATGTCGTGGGTATAATCACCGGTCAAGGTCATACCAGATACTTTATAACCTTATGATTGTTAAACTGCCATACTATTGATAATTTAATCAAAGTGTATAGGGACGGACCGTAACTTACTTGATGGCACAACCATTTTGCAAACAAATGTAAATGTTGCAATAAAATCTGTTTAAAATAAACCAAGGACTTTATAATAATAGCACTATTAACTTCCTTGCTTGACGTTCAGAATATAAAGGGTAGTGCTTGGACCGGTCGGCCCTATGTCAGTATAATGTGACTGGGGTATCATACCATGCGTGAATGGCTTAGAGGTGGACTTTATTTTTTAGAGATTTCCTTTCTCTGGGATGTACTTATATGTATACTATTTTGCCAATTTAGGCGTTTAAGACAGAATAATAGCGAGGTTATGTACACATAAAATCGATTTAAGCTAACATTGCCTACATACCGTTCCAAGTCGGTAACCCTGTCTTCACCACTCTTTATATTATGTATTCTCTTTTTTATTGACTTCTTAAATATGCTCATTTATTTCGGCTTGTGGTGCTGTGCGGACCTATGGTGCCATTGCGTTCGATTGCTGTGGTTCTATAGGCCCATTTGTCTTTGGTGTTGAAGTGAGGTAGCACTATAACGTAGAGCATAGAGCTCACTGATACATGGTGACACCGTCGTGATATAACTGAACGAGTTTAAAAGCGAAGTTAAACCGCATACGTATGTTAAACAACTCTCGGTTAAAGCTCTGTAGTGGTATTTTGACATAAACGGTATTAAAAATTAATCTCCCTATCAGTAATAGGATACCATGTTTAAAATGGATATATTTTAAACTTAGTAATCGGAGATTCCTCTGGGAGCAGCTCTAAATAGCATTCACTTGTCTTCCAACTTAGACACTAGTCAATTAGTAGTCGTGTGAAATAACGCCTTATGCTGTTATCGTATTGCCTATTAATATTCCTTTTCCAACTTAAGTTGTCCACGGAACCCACATATATGTTATTGTTAATTTGCTGCTTTACATTTCCCGAATTAATGGTAAATAACGGGATGCTCGTTAAAACAGTATCGCAAATGCCGGAAAATTTTGACAAAGGGGAGAGAAGATCGACACAAATACGTTTTAAGAAAGAAATATAAAAAGATCGGACATGGAAAGCAGCATTCAAAGAGGACAGTCAACCACAAAACACAGAAACAAACACGCAAACAGACAAACAAGAAGGCAAAAGTAACAATAAATGCAAACGACATCACAAACACAAAAATATTGAAAATAGGGCTACCTCATTGGAACGGTCAGTGGCAAAGTAGGCCACTGGGAGTTTAAACCGGTAAGAAAGTCCACGCCTTGTATATATTCAAATTTAAGTAATACTTGTGTTTAGGACAAATTATGTTACCTGAATTAATTATGCTACATGAATAAAAATCAATTTATTGGTATTTTTTAGACTATCGCATCCTTTACAATATATGCACCACATCCTTGTTATGCAGTTTGTTTAACGTAATGTATACACGCTTCGTCACCGATACATGTATAAAACTTTGGGTCGGAGTATGTTTTCTGTCGTTAATAAATTAACCATTGTATAGTATATGCAGAATAGCATCTATGTATATATCGTCTGGAGAATATAAGCAACATTAAACTAGACTGAACTCGTGCTTTTATTTTTATCATCAGCTTTAAATAAATGTCCCATCTTCAGCTTTAAATGACTACCAGTACTAAGCGATACTATAAAACAGTGTTAAAGTAAAAGCTAGACATATTGCAGAATTTAAGTGGATGAAAAACTTACAGACACCTTATCCACTCGGACTTAATGACAATATTTATCAAGAAGGAAATATTTCTAAAGATCCTAATATTGACATTTTTCTATATTTTCTATTCGAAAGCGTAAATCTAGGTCTCATGGTCTTAGGCGTAATGGTAACATCAAACGTAAATCGTGTGTGATTATTGCTGTCGCTGATATACTATTTTTAAACAGTCTGGAAAGCACTATATGCTTTCACGGCTTACCTCTTTGTCCAGTTCTTCACAAAAGTTGATCGACGAGGAAGCCGACAACATTTTCATTCGTACAGATCCCTTGTATAACACTGCTTCCATAGTTCAAAGCTACACACAACATGTTCTGCGACCCCATATTGACAAGGAGTCTGATCACGTCAGGCATTTTCTAAAACTACTATATACTAATAAAGGTATTAATTTCATTGACATGCCTAGAATTTTTCGAGATACTCATGTAGTTGATTCTATCCCAAAATATTTCAAAAATTCCGAAAGTCCTGTAGTTTGTTATCAGTATAAAAAGCCTGTTAGAAATATTATTTTCAACTACAACAAAATAGTTTCTGACCTTGATATAGTACATAATACTCCTAAGGAATGTGAATGCAACATATCAAAATGTTGCTATGCTCCAGCAGGTCATGTCATCACTGGTAATTTTGATATTGTTGATAAACGTATTCGGCATTTGTTTTTGAAAGGTCCTAAATATAGATTACCTCGAACTATTGATTTTAATGCCTGTCGTACACACATCGCCCACTCCATTGAAGATTTTAGTATAAAATGGTGTTGTAGAGAAAATGCGCAAACTCGTTTTCTACAAAACTTGTTATGGGGTGTATGTTTCTCAACTTATTCGTTTTTCAAGAGCTTGTATTCGAGTTTAATATTCGTTATCGTTGTATAACTAAAAAGCTACTCAATCAGGGTTACCGTTACCATAAACTTCGTAAAACCTTTGCAAAATTTTGTTATCGTAACTGTCAAGAGCTTGGTTGAACCTACTGTCTAGCGACTGTTGAACCCTATTGCTAATGAACTGATTTTACGGGTCGATAGAATGCCTTTTAAGCTGGAGTTTTTAAGTTGCTGTCACAGCTTGCCTGTCTCGTATAAGAAGCTGCAGCTTACGTTCGTTTTAAACTTTTTTCTGGCTTTCGTCGGACTGTTCTACACACCAATGTCCCAACCGCTTTTATTCACCTTTGTCTGGGAAACCTCAATACTTCGGAGACAACACGGGATGAACCTCGCTGATGTGAAGACCTTCTAATTTCTACACTGATCTCGTCAGTTTATAGATGACGTGTCCCAGCAAACTCACTCCCTGTCAGTGAAACGCAATGCTTCCAAAGACAACGCGAGAAATAAGCCCGAGACCTGCCAGTGAAACGCAATGCTTCGAAAGGCAGTAGGTACCTTAAACAACAGAGATCATCTGTATAGAAGCAGAGCTGTTCTCCAGTAGTTGAAGATAAAATAGCTTGTGTATATTACCGGTCGACAAACGTTGCTAAAATCTAGCTTATATTATCCACGTTAATATTAATCCATTGGTGTCTAAGAAATTGCATAAATTCGACTGATCATATCATCATAAATAGTAAATCACTGATAACAGGAATCAGCAAATATCTTTCGAAATAATGTTTTATATATGCTTTTTTTACACAATAAACCACTAATCACGCACTTAACACCTTCCAGTTGACAGCAAAACTAATTAAACCAATATTCAAGAATTTATTATAATAAAACGTTTTCATTTCTACTATAGCTATTCACTGTGTAAGGCTGAACAAATCAAATTATTTTGACTGCAACCTTGATTTTCTTTCCAAATATAAAAGTAATTTAAGGACTCTTCTGCGACAAGGACTATCGCAACATGACTTATATGGTGATGTGATTTATAAACTTCGTAATATTCTTGGTCATGATTACTTTCATACTATCTTTGTTAAACTTGTTAAAAAGTTATCAAAAGAGGTTATGACCCTATCATTTTGCAACGTACTGCATGCTTGGTGGTGAACCCTTTAACAGTTCACCACTATGTTTTCCTCTGTTATTTGTACGATGACCGGACAGGCTGTGGACCCTATGATGACGCCTACCTAAAGCCCAATTGGACGGTGGCGTTTGATGTTTGCCTATGATCTTTCTTGTCTTGCCCTTAATGGTTTATTCTCTTGTTGCTCTGGCTTCTGCCAAGTCAGTGAGTACCTTCATTGTGGCTTTCTATGCTATTGTGTTTTTGTATTATATTTACACGAGCATATTTTACTTATATTGCCTATTGATGCTGCCTTGTTGGTTAGAGATTAGATCATGGCGGGGATTTCTTTATTTACACTGTCCTGTTTTAATGGGATGACATTAGGGTAAGTGTGAGGTTTGGTGCACCCTAGAACCGGTTTAATCCCCCAATGGCCAACTTTGCCACTGACCGTTCCAAGGCGCTAGCCCTATTGTCAACCCTTTTGTGTTTGTGATGTCGTTTGCATTTACTATTACGTTTGCCTTCTTGTTTGTCTGTTTGCGTGTTTGTTTCTGTGTTTTGTGGTTGACTGCCCTCCTTGAATGCTACTTTCCCTGTCCGATCTTTTTATATTTCTTTTGGCGTAGGAGATTTTCAGATAATGGTGGTGTGGTTGTTGGGAGTATGGGTTGGTGGGTGGTCGTGGAAACAGAACATTTAAAATAATGGATTACTTGCTTACCATGCCCATACCATATGCACCCCCTAACCCCTCAACACACACACACACACAAAAACACACACACACATACACACACACACACACGCACGCACGCACGCACGCACGCACGCACGCACACACACACACACACACACACACACACATACACACACAAACACACACAGACACACACACACACAGACACACACGCACACGCACACGCACACACGAACGCACGAACGCATACACGCACGCATACACACACACGCACACACACGAACGCACGAACGCATACACGCACGCATACACACACACACACAAAATAAACCAAATTCTTCTTGCAAAGATTTCATACCTCAGTTAAATCGATATACAGTTGTAAATACATGACGTCAGAATTGATGAATAACGGGTAGTGAACTCAATTGGAGTCTATATTTAGACAAGCATTTTTTTTTTTAAAAGTGGCCAATGGTAAGGTCTTATATCATGGCCAAGTATTTTGTTTGCTTAGTGTTTTACCTCATTTTTTTTTGTGGTGGAGGCAGACCACCGACTTTTCCTGGGTAGAACCAGAACTGTACACCTCCCGCTATAGATTCGAACCCGCAGCGGTGAGAGACGAAGGTTTACAACGCAATGTTGTCAACCATTCGGTCACAGAGACGCCTAAAATGTTTGAATGTTGCTTTACTGCTCATAAACATAATATACCTGTATTTTTTTTGGAGACTCCCAGAACAGTAGGAGGACACAGAATACAATATCCGAGAACCTGCCCTTCTCTTACTTGCGAATAGATTCATATGGATCTTTAACGTGCTCGAAAGATTCCGGTTTACGTCCACATGCAATCATTAATATCATTTCTTCTGGAATGTCTTCATGAATTCTGCAAGAATTTTGAGAATGCAGAGAACACATACCTCTACTACGCGAGCCATTTACTCCGCCGCTAATTTTTCCAGCATATCTGAGATTATCGCTGTCGAAATTTTCAAATTACCTGATATATAGTTTTGGTCAGTTTGGATTTTGTTTTGGGTGCTCTAATGTGCAGGAAGAATGAGGCATGTGTACATAAATCAAAGTTCGTTCAGTATTCATGAACCAATGACAATTTCCTAGAACATTTCGTAATAAATGAATAATTTGCATGTTTTATGAATTTAAAGAAGGGCGGATCGAGGGGGTGGGAGTGGGGACGGAGCCGGCGCGCGCCCCGCTAAAACCTGCCAAAAAACAGACACTCAAAACAAAAAAATGCCATTTTTTTTATAATTATGCCATCTTCAAAATGACTACATCCCACAAAGAACTGAAATGGCAAAAAACGTTGTGTTTTTTTATTGCTTTTTGCTTGGGTTTGTGTAGACACAAAGATGACGTTCGCTTCCTATTGCGTTTGGTTCTGAAATAAAATGAATAGACGAACTTCAAAATACCCCAATAAAAACATTATTTTGTAATATAAATACAGTATGGGTGAGATATGCTCGCATACAATTTATAAGTATAAATCTATATCTCTCCCTCTCCACTTATGAATATGAAGGATGCGCTCTCTTCTTATCTCAGTATACGGTGCCGGTATTAAAATGCAATTGGGAAAATTAATACGGGATGCGTTGCCGTACACGATTGACCTTCTCAGTTGTTTCCATTTAAATACAAATTAAAAGCATACTGTGTGTCATTCAATTCAAGTCTAATGTAGCTAGGGAATGACCAATTCGAAATTAGATGCAAAGCTTTTGGCCAACTGATTTGATTTCACATCAATAATGTTATTGAAATTTGATTTTCATCTCCTTGAAAGAAGACACAGCCTTTTTGTTTTCTCTATTTCCAAAAGTCCTTTCCAAATTGTCCCATAGTTATTGCATATATAATTAACTAAGATGTATAGGTGTTCCGTGAACGGTATCGTTATTTTACTTACGCCAGTAATTCTTCATTTGTGTCGTTTTTATCGGGTGAAATTATGAGTATTATATCCCATTAGGATGCGATGTCGATTCGGCCATTATAAAATCAACGCATTAAACGCCGCAAGGATACGATCACCCTTGTCACCGTGAGGAATGTATATAAATACACATATAACTAAAATATTAAACTGTACTGTGTATCTATTTTGGGAAATCTCTATTTAATCTATAATTTGTTTATAAATTTTGTATTAACTTCACGGTCAGCGCCCTACATACTGTTCAATGTGGTATGAAAGACGCAGTCAAGGGACATATAACTCGACTATATCTGTGCTAGTGTGTTCATAAGTTAAGGCGTACTTAAAACTATTCCTTGATGTTGGGGTTTGATTTCTGATTATATAAACTCACTGATTACTAAAGACAATACAATTCGACTATATATATTTGTAAAAGGTATTCGCAAACTAATACGGAAACGATCATTAAGCCAGCTACGGCGGCGGAGGCTCCCAGCTATGATAACGAACTTAACCAATAACAATAAAAGAGAAAGGATGCATCCAGTCCCCTCCCTCCAACAACTAAAAAATGATCGCAGATAAATGTAATATAGCACTGAGAACATCATTACACTTTAAACCTGGAGAGATATTTAACATACATCAATAAAAGACAAACATTAACCCTTACCTTCCTTTACAGGATTAAGGTAGACGTCATCATAATTAAGGTCTACAATATGTCTTGTCTTTTCATAATCAAAGATTGTCAACTCAAAATCAAAGACGTCATAATAATCAAGATCTACAATAAATCTTGTCATCTCAAAATCGAAGACGTCATCATAATTAATGTCTACAATATGTCTTGTCATTTCAAAATCAAAGACGTCATCATAATTAAGGTCTGCAATACGTATTGTCGTCTCAAAATCAAAGACGTCATCATAATTAAGGTCTACAATATGTATTGTCATCTCAAACTCAAAGACGTCATCATAATTAAGGTCTACAATATGTCGGATCATCTCAAAATCAAAGACGTCATCATAATTAAGGTCTGCAATATGTCGGGTCATCTCGAAATCAAAGAGAAAAGCAGCGACGAGCTATAAATGGGTCAACCGCTGCGTGTGCAGACAGGTCCAACTACCGAAAAGTGAAGTTTATTCGAAATATGACGCGTTATTTTCAACAGGAAGTATAAAGTGAATGTATATATGTAGTTTAAACCGTACATTAACTGTCTACAAGTTCTGTATTTGCTTAGTATGAGTCCTTAAAGTACTGGTTTCACTTTTACTCTGTTATCTCTGAGGCTATTTATAATGGTGTAAATGGTGTAATAACAAATGAGAAGTAACCTGTCAACTTTCCTATCAAGCGAATAAGTTAATTAACATGTTAACAAGCAGAATCATAACAAATTGTGTCAAAAATAAAATCCGTTTAAAGATATGTGGTTGGTTCTTAAGAGTTACACGAGGTGTAAAGTAACATCATCCGTTACCGGGTAATTATATTTAGTCCAGAAATAGCTATATTCTTCGTAACAGGCCTTGCGAAACGGTATGACAATGCTGCATACCGTACACGGTATGACAATGCTGCATACCGTACACGGTATGACAATGCTGCATACCGTAGGACAACTAAGAAGTCGCAGAACATAAAGTTGTTAAAGGGAACGTTAGCATACAGCTGCAACAAATCGTTATTATTCCATTCTGAAAAACGTGGTCAACGGCGAAAAATATCTAAATCAAATGACAAAGTTGAAACGAAGAGACGATCATTTGAAAGTTCTCTTGAAACGGATACGAAAGTCGCCATTTTGAGAACTATGACATAACAGTTCTAAATTAGCATATATAGGATATTTATAAACATGTTAACTGACTTACAGGGGGAAAATCGCAGACACAGATATGAAAAAGAAGTATACAACAGTGTTATAATGCATTATATGGCCAGTACAGGATTTTTCGTTCATTTGCAGCGATTTTCTTTGCTTTAAATGATATATACCAATATACCATTATACCATTATATGGTGATTTAGAACAGTGACGTCATATTTCTCAAAATGATCTGTTTCCACCACAAAAAAATCGACCGTCATATATAACCTTACATGTGTTGAAAATGTAGTAAAAGACATACAAACAAACAAACCAATTCTCAAAATGGAGACTCCCATATCCGTTTTAGAGCAAACTTCAAGCGGTCATCTCTTCTTTCTTTATTATGTTTGTCTGTGTCAATAACGAAGCTGTGGAATAACAATTTAAGAATGTTTATGCCGTACGAGTAAACACAAATGCCATAACACAACAAAAGAATTTACGCAGAGCATATAAAATAAACGACACGAATAAGGTATTGTAGCACTACGGGGTCGTATGCCATGATTGTACATTTAATAACAAGATCAGGACTTCCCGTTGTGATTTCCATAATTTATTGGTACATATAAAACAGTCCGAACAAATACAAATTCCTAATACGCTATGAACATCCAGTTATATATACATATCCGTTTCGTATAGTGGTTTTTCAGTACTTCCATTTGTTAACTACTTAAATAGTCCCTACTTTTAAATGTCTTAGATTCACAAAGTATAATAGTATTCAGAAACGTTCAAATGTCCAAATCCTCTGCCCTACTATACTAGCTCCCATAGTTTAACTTTCCCACACCCCGTCTTAGACTGCGTTGATCCATCTTGTGGATACAAGACCAACTGACTCTGCACTCCTGAACCCACGACTCACGACTCTCTACTCTATTAGACTTTCTGTGCGCTCAGTATTATATTAGAAGATTCCCCAAGACTACCTTTCAGCAGTTAGTCATGTCCCACATATGGACATCGACCTTTGTAGCTACAGATTAACGCCTTGGTCATTGTATGCATACATTACCCACAAGACCTTTCGGCGAATAGTCTCCCCTAAAATGGCAATACCTCTTAACTCATAAAATTCATAGTTTTCCAGGTGTTCAGATGATTAACCAACAACTAACTGACAGTATTAGGAAACTCCCATTGTATGATCAGTTATGATACAGATTAACAGGGGTGTACTTAACTCTAATTGTGCTACATTTATAAACTGTTATTAGGTTAAGTACAATGGCCAGACCGTAGTGGGTTTTTTTTGTGTTTTTTTGTTTTTGTTTTTTCAGTTACCAAATAGGTAACCCATTTATTCTCCCCGTGAATGAGTGTGTTGTGGGTCGGGGAGGGCCATCCCACCGCACACTTTACAAAGAAAATTATAACAATATAAAATGGTTGTCACAACAATCACTCATTCTGATACTCTCTTTCCTCTAGTTTCAGTATATATATGTTTTTCTCTTTGAAAAAATAAACTAAGTAAGATGGGAAAATATTTTCTATTATTAATTTTCAAAATATATGGGTTACCAATTAACTGTCCAGTAGACACACCCTCTGTAAGATTGTTTATAATAAATCTTTAAGTCCAGTTTAATCTGGATTGATTCAGATAATCAGTTGTCAGGGTCTTGGTATTAATCTTTGCATAATGTTAATAGTATATTAATCTTCTAGTGCCTCTTTATAGTTTGTCCATTTTTCCGAAAATGATTCCAAGGTATTATTTTTGACGGCTATACATTTAAGGGATTCATATGAATGCTTAAGTCTGTTCTTCATAGCAGTGAGGGATAGTGATTTGTTCAGATGTTTTGATGAAAAAATATAATATTTGATTTCTATAATAATGTAAAGATCGGTTGATGATAGGTTTTTTCCAATATTGAATAAAAATAGTTCTTCTATAAATGTAATATGTATATGCTTAGTTAGTAACCAGGCCTTGATTTCAGTAAGAAATGTTTGTGTTTCTGGACATGACCAAAGCATATGTGGAATGGTCTCGGGTTGGTGGCAAAAATTACAAAGTGGACTGTCAATGACTTTAATTGTAAATAGGTATTTTTTTGTTGGTAATATTCTATGGTTGATCCTTACCTGAAACCATTGAAGTCTTGTACTAAGTTTATATATAAAAGGGGACATATAAATATCTTTCCATAAGTGATTTTCAATGTTATAAATGTTATCCCACTTCTGTTTAGATGTAGGTTTATCTTCATTTTTGTTTAGTATATCATATATGTTTTTGGTTCCTTTGGTGTTTTTAGTTAGAAGTGCAACATTAGCTAATATTAATGGATTTTGTAGCTTTTTATGGAACTTCTTAATATTTTGTTTAACGGCATACCCTTTAATTGATGCAACTATTCCATTATATTGAATAAAATTTGTTCTAACATTGTACATCTCCTTAAATTCTAGTTCTGAGTATAAGTCTCCATTGTCTTTAACTAAATCATTTATAAGAAATATGCCTTTGTTATACCATGACTGAATGAATATAGCATTCCCACAAATTTTGAGATTATCGTTATGGAAAATAGGACTTGCTAGAAATTGTTCAGCAGTTTCAGGCTGATTTCTTTCATTAATATATGCATATGATTTTAAAACATCAATCCAAAATGGATTTTTTATCTGTGCAATTAGTATATCTGTATATGTTTTCCAAAACTTGTTATATTTTTTAAGTTGAGTGTATGCTCAATAATCTGTATCCATTTACCACCTGTAAGTATCCATCTTCTTAACCATGTTGCTTTAAGACCATAAATAAAATCCTTTAAGTTAATAATTTTAAGCCCTCCCTCAAAGTATTTTTTTACCAGAACACTGTGTTTTATTTTTGCTGGTCCTTCCCATAAGAAATCATAAAAAATTGTCATTAGGGTTTGGAAGTGATATAAATAAATGGTTAAACATAGGTAGAAGAAGGGATTTTATTACTGTTATTTTTCCAAATGGGGTTAAGTATCTACGCTTCCATTGTTTGATTAAGTTTTTTATCTTTGTTATTTGAAATTGATTCCTAGCAGTTTAAAATCAGTTTTCCCCCATGACAATTTCCACCTTGTTTTGATTGTATCACTGCTGTACTTTTTAATCCCTTTCCATATTACTTGTGTTTTATCGAAATTTACCTTAAGCCCTGAATATTTTGCAAAGTGGGATAGCTCATTAAGAGTCTCATTCAGAGACGTATTTGAACCATCTAATATTGCCGCAGCATCATCTGCATATTGTGAGAATTTGAGTTCAGTGTTTCCAATAGTTATTCCTTTAATATTTTTATTATTTCTGATCTTAATAGCAAGAATTTCTGCGCACAAGATAAAGATATATGGCGATAATGGATCTCCTTGGCGGCAGCCCCTCTTAATTGGAAAAAAAGATGACAAGTGTCCCCCTTGATTGATAGCCAGCTTAGCATTTTTGTATAGAACTTTTAGCCATGAAGTAATAGAGGTACCAAATCCAAAAAAACAAAAAACTTTATGAATAAATGCCCTAGATAGAGAATCAAATGCTTTTTCAAAGTCCACCAACAAAATTAATCCAGGTAAGTTGTTTTCCTCAGCAAAGTGCATGATGTCAAAAAGCTGCCTTGTATTTTCTCCCAAGTATCGCCCATTAAAACCAGTTTGATCCCCATTAATAAGTTTATATAGTGTAGTTTTAATTCTGGAAGCTATAGTGCCAGATGCAATTTTATAAACGCAATTCAATAATGAGATAGGCCTATAATTCTTTAAAAACTTACGGGGTTTATTATCCTTTGGTATGCAAGTTATAATCCCTTCCCTTTGCGTTATTGATAATTCTCCATTAAGATAACCAAAATGTATTGCTCTTATTACAAAATGCCCTAAGTGCTTCCAAAAAACTTTAAAGAAATCTGCGCTGAATCCATCTGAACCGGGACTGCGATTATTTGACATTGCTTTTAGCGTTGATGATGCTTGTTCAAAAGTTATCGTTCCTTCCAGAGAGTTTGCTTCCTCAGGGGAAAGCTTTAGAATATCATAATAAAGAAGTTCTGTATCTAAATCTACATCTATCATGGTGGCATCTGTGCTTCTATATAATGATTCATAAAAACATTTAGTTTCTTCAAGAATATCAAATTGGTCCGTTATTAATGTACCGTCATCTTTTTCAATTTTTGGAATAACTTTGCTTGTGTAATTATAGGATTCAAGATTGCAAAAATAGCTACTGGGTCTTTCATCTTCTTCAATAATAGTTGCTCTTGATCTAATAACATAACCTTGCATTTTCTGCTGACGTAAGTCTGTTAAAGTTTCTTTTAAATTTTCTAACTGCTCCAAATTTTCTGGTAAAAGGTTGTGTTCTAATTTCTCTATTTTTTGGATAACATCTTTCTCTAGGTTATCTTGTTATTTCTTTTTAAAGCTTGAGTATGAAATGGATTTCCCCCTTAACTCCATTAAGAGTGTATCTAAAAATAATTGGTCATTGATGACAAACTGTATTTCTTCATTTGGTATGTATTTGATGTTTTGGATGTCATATATTGGTAGCGCATATTGTGTTATGATATCCTTTATTTTTTCGTTCATACAATTTAAGTAATCTATGTCTTTCAGTAAAGAATTGTTATGTTTCCATAATGGTTTTCCTCTTTTAAATAGGGTAAAAGAAAGATCTAGAATAACCATGGAATGGTCAGAACGATAGCTAGACTCTATCGGGCTTTTGTTTAACGACGGTAATAAATTGTCTGTTATCAGAAAAAAGTCAAGTCGTGCCAGCTTTAAAGGGTTCTTTTTTCTCCATGTATATCTTTTTAAATCTGGATTATTTTCTCTGAAAGGATCAATAAGGTAATATTTTTCTTTTATTTCCAAAATCTTTTCACGAGCATTTTTATTATTTATATTTTTGTAATTGTAGTAATCAGTTTTGGGGTCCTGTACTAGATTAAAGTCGCCACACCATATCATTTTATCATTATTAATTGTCTCTGATAGTGTCACAATATTATCATAAAAGGCAGGATTATCGATATTTGGGCCATATATGTTAATTAATGTCAGTCTGTTATTATTAACAGTTAGATCTGCTATAATAAAATTGCCTTCGGGGCAAGATATATGTTTATGTAGAGTGTACTCAACATTTTTGTTAAATAATATTGCAACTCCTCTGGAATTTGAAGTACCAGAGCTAAAAATGCCATCAAATCCCCATTGTGATTTTATAATATGTTCGCTAGATTTTGTTCAATGAATATCTTGAAGGCAGTATATATGACATTGTTTTGATTTCAAGTAATTAAATACATCTAGACGTTTCTCAGTTGAGCCAAGACCCTGACATTTAACTGACAAAATTTTAGCCTCCATGAGTCATCATATAAGACATGTAATCAAAGTAAAATACAAACAGAGAGGGTCCCCTGTACAGTACCAGTACCATGAAATAAAATATAAGGGAATGCAAACAAAAAGGCAGAATGATAAGTGCCAGATTCATAACAAAATGAACCAAAAGCTGACTTTGGCAAAAACAAACAAAAACAAACAAGCCTGTAATATTATTAATTATGTCTATATAGATCTATTATATATATATATTAGGCTTAAAAGAAATAAATAAATGCTTGTTTCCGCCAACCCGACCGACCCTATTATTTAGCCAATGTACATAACCAAAAATTGAAAAAGGGCCATAACCATGTATTCTCTAGGTAGTAATACATTCCCCAGTAGTTTTTATCATATTCAAAGTGTTTTTTCATTAACAAAAATAAGGTCATTAATAATAATAAAAGATAAAAAAAATAGAAGTTTTGCCTACCTATCTACCCTAATTCTTTTGAAGCCGTTAGCGGAAACAAACCCTTTTTTCCCTCTTGCCTTATGAATATCAAAAGATAAGAAAAAATACTCAAACTTAAAAACAGATTGTGGCTGTTTAAAATACTTTTTTATTAATAGATATTTTTTCTATTACAGCTTTTAAGCCTTTGTTCTAAACATATGCAAGAAAATATATTTAAATGATAAAAATACTCACTTTTTAAGCCAAAATAATTATAGTCCTCAACAAGATTAATATATTTCATAAACTGCACATACTAAATATGTTCATGGTATATCCTCTTTGGTTTTCAAAATCACATTCACTGTCCTTCAGGTATATAATTATATAGATCAGTAACTGTACATACTCCATAAATGTGTGTCACTAGTGAGTTATATAACTGTTATAATCTTTAGCTGTCCAATGAATATTATCACAATCCAGTAAAGAATGATTCAACACTCAAAACTGAATTAAACACTCACAACTTTCACACTTATATAAGATTTAAACTATAGAATTAAGAAGTATACATATAGTTGTATTTTTTAACTTATCGTGAAGTAAATATATTTCATCACAAGCTACTGTCAGTGTCCCCACCTAAAATGGGAAATATTCACTTCCCCACAACGGCCGCAATGTCATCGAATATATCGAATCGGTGTCGTGTTCCTGCCTCGGTCTTCCCGTAGACGGACCCATTGTAATACCATGCCTGCTCAATGTCTTTGTGGTCCCACAGGCTCTTGATTAAATGTGCATTGCACTTTGTGACATCGTCCACAAGGCGGTGACCCATTTGTTTAAACTCGGACCTTTCTCATGATTTTTGTTTTTTCGTTGTTGCCAGTTGTGTTACAGTATTTCTATGGTGACGCTCCAGGGATAGCTATATTAAACTTGGCGGTAAAATAAATCGCTTGTTGTCAATTATAATTTTTAATTTTTGAGCTGTATTATATATCTATAAACGATTTCACGTTCTAAATTGGTCATTTCATACTTTCTTATGGTTCTAAAAATTAGGCAATTGATGTACTCCCTTTAAAGAATTATCATACATTTAGTAACAAACTAATCTATAGCTGTTCCTTGAAAAAAATAATCCTGATATGTCTCCTTCGTCTTACTGGAACAATGGAGACTTGGAGCCCTACTTTGACTGTATGACATCAACGTAGTTATGTGCAGTTTTACAGTAAAATGACATATATGTAACGGGGTTTCTTGAGGGGTATTCAGACATGACACTACTGCCCATGGTTCAAGTCATTTATTTCCAGGCGTCGCATATACGACGTAACCATAGCAATAGTATATACCACGATTTTGAGCCTGAAACATAGGAAACAATACTTGGTAAAACTAGGTAAAATCTATCAGATTACTAAATTCAACAAATCCATCAAATCACATTTCATAAACAATATAAAACACAGTCTTACAAGAATCGCTTCAGTAAATCATTACTATAACTTATTTGCTGAAAGATAAGCGCTATTTTGATTAACTATACTCCAAGTTTGGTCTCACGACCTTACTCTCTCAACGATATATATAGAATGCCTTTGTCTATAACAAAAATGAATACGGGAGTTAGTAGCTTTAGCGCCATTCGGGGGCAATGAGATATTAATCATGAGCGTGCAAAGAGAATATCATCCTTCGCTAAACACGTCAAACCATTCACTCACACCAGTTACAGAGACAACACAGTACGCAACATAGTACACCACAAAACAATTATTGTGAGCGCTTGACAGCTTATCCTATAAAGCATAAACACAATTGATATTTGATTAAAACTCTTTATAAACACCATATTTCACATTCCCCCTCTCCCTTGAAATATTTCCTGGTATCGAACACAAATTATCAATCATTACTGCTCAAAGGGGAACAACTCTTACATCTCTCTACATACAAGGTAGTTACTGCCCCTAACACATTAAGTAAAAAAAAACGTCTGGTTGTCCGGACTGAATCCAACCATATTCTGGACAATCATGGTCTAAACTATTAAATTACGTATACATACAAATGGCAAAGGATTAGAATACATACGAATACAAAAGGCAAATGAAAATTCTGGCATTATTAAAACCACCTACAAAATAAATGTAAATTTATTCTGATTTGCTCTGAAAATTTAAAAAAACGTTGTACTAATGAGCAAAATAAATCATCTTCTGAAGAATTTAATAAAATCTATTCGATCACCTGAAAAAAATGCGTTTCATTAAGCATACCGTTTATAGCTTCCTCAATTTGCATTACGACGCGCTGACAGATAAGAAATAACACTGTATCTCGTAACTGCGTCATAATAACTATAACTCGGACAGCAACCTCGGAGGAAAATGAAATCTGTAAATGAAAAACATTCCTAATGATTTGAGTACGCCCACTCTCCGAATCGGTCGGAATAAGTTCAGATTATAAACTACCTCAAGATTGCTGCGTGTCTCTTTAAAACATTTGTATTTGAAACAGATAATTGTAATTTATTCTAATTTCTCCTAACTGACGTTTGTTGTTGAGATTGAATTGCATCATCACTTATTAATCATTAATAAATGCATTAATAAATTATATAAGCAATAATTCCATCTTTCGGACATTTGACTATGTCTGACTTTTTTTATGAGAAAACAAAATGACAGTTTGGAGAATTTGAACATTTTGTTTGTTTTCCTTTGATTGAATGGTGTTATACGTCATCTTTACCTGATGTTAGATCATATATGACGGTCGTTTGTTTTGTGGTAAAAGCGGATCACTCCATTCTCCCGGATAGAACCAGTACTATATACCTCCCGCCATCCGTAAGAATCGACACTTCCTCACTTGACAAGTCGAGTTCTGAGTGGGATGTAATGTTGTAACTGATATGCATTCTACACGTGCATTATACACGTGCATTCTACACGTGTTTAACACACCGTGAAGTGTTGTAATTACAAGTAGATATATAAATCGAACAGAAAAGGTAGTATTTAAGGACGACAGTCAACCAACATCACACACAGAAATAAAGAACAACTTTAACGATCAATACAAGGCAAGATAAACATCACACACACAAAATGATTGATAACGGTCAGTAGCAAAAAACTCCGATGGGCATTTAAAACTAGTCATGTTTTCTATAACGGATTGCTATTTTCAGGATGGTACTAGAATTACAGTCATCTTTCTGAGCAAGACCAGAAATAGAGTCATGTTTTCTGATTAAAGCTAGAATTACAGCTATTCTCCAAGAAGCGAAAATGGGGTTGGCTGGGGTATGAAATGATACGTTAATTCCGGCTTAAAAAGTTTATTGCATAGTGTAAAATTAAAACATTTATTAGGTAATTTTAAACAGGTTCTCGCATTTTGCAGTACAAAATGTTTTAAACATGCTTTATTGTTGAAATATACGTTATAAAATCCTGCTAATATATAAGCTTGCCCATCGCTCAATGGAGTTAAGGTAGGACCACGTAATAAGTTAGTATATATATAAAAATCTAAAAGGAAAAGCAGCATTCAAAGACCACAGTCAACAACAAACGAATGAAATAAACAAAGAACAACTGTCAAGATGAATAAAAGAAATATAAAAAGATCGAACAGGGAAAGTAGCATTCAAGAAGGACAGTCAACCACAAAACACAGAAACAAACGTGCAAACAGACAAACAAGAAGGCAAAATTAATAATAAAAGTTAACGACATCACAAACACAAAAGGGTTGACAATAGGGCTACCGTTTTGGAACGGTCAGTGGCAAAGTAGGCCACTGGGGGTTTAAACCGGTTCTAGGGTGCACCAAACCTCACACTTACCCTAATGTCGTCCCATTAAAACAGGACAGTGTAAATAAAGAAATCCCCGCCATGATCTAATCTCTAACCAACAAGGCAGCATCAATAGGCAATATAAGTAAAACACAAATATGCTCGTGTAAATATAATACAAAAAAACAATAGCCTAGAAAGCCACAATGAAGGTACTCAATGACTTTGCAGAAGCCAGAGCAGTAAGAGAATACACCATTAAGGACACGACAGGAAAGATCATAGACAACCATCAAACGCCACCTTCCCAGTGGGCTTTAGGTAGGCGTCATCATAGGGTCCACAGCCTGTCCGGTCATCGTACAATAAAAGAGGAAAGCATAACGGCGAATTATAAAAGGGTCCACCACCAAGCATGCAGTACGTTGCAAAATGATAGGGTCATAACCTCTTTTGATAAACTTTTTAACAAGTTTAACAAAGATAGTATGAAAGTGATCATGACCAAGAATCTTACGAAGTTTATAAATCACATCACCATAGAAGTCAGGTTGTGATAGTCCTTGTCGCAGAAGAGTCCTTAAATTACATTTATATTTGGAAAGAAGATCAGGGTTACGATAATAAAATTTTGCAAAGGTTTTACGAAGTTTATGGAAACGGTAACCCTGATTGAGTAACTTTTTAGTTATACAAAGATTACGAATATTAAAGTCCTCAACTCGAGTACAAGCTCTAGAAAAACGAATAAGTTGAGACAGATACACCCCATAAGAAGTTGCTTGGGGAACATCCCCATCCAAGTGGGGATAATTAACAGTGTCAAAATTAAAATCATCTCTCTTGTCATAGATTTTGCTAATTATTTTACCATTTTCAATCGAGAGATCTAAATCAAGACAAGAAGCGTTATTATCAGATATATTTTCTTTATTAAGCCGAAGTTCTTTAGGATAAATATTATGAACCATAGTTAGAAAGAAAGGGTTGTCAATATTCAGTATGTCATCCAGATACCGAGAGGTGTCATTAAAAGCTTCAATAACATATGACTGTGTATCTGGTGAAAGACTCAACATGAAATCCCTTTCATAGCAAAATAAAAACAAATCTGCGACAAGTGGTGCACAGTTCGTACCCATAGGGATACCAACAATTTGTCTATAAACGGTGGTACCATACCTTACGAAAATATTATCTAATAAGAAGATGAGTGCTTCACAAACTTCATAGCAAGTCCACATAGTATAATTGTCTAAACTGCAGATTATAAATCACATCACCGTAGAAAAGGCAAAATAAGACGTCACAAACACAAAACGTGTCTATGATGGGTTACTATACTTTTTAATTCCATTGATGTGGCTGGACTTACAAGATTGCATATACATCAATTAGGGGGATATAAATTCAAATTAAAATTGCTTGTTTACATTCTGAATTATCAAATTATCATCAAGTTCAAATGAAAGATAAACAACTGTAGTTAGAACTTTATTTTATAAGGTTATGTCCCTTTATGGGAACAGTTATTTTGTTCCAGATAAAAGGGTCAGGCTACAGTCTTATTTTACTTTCACCTAACAGTATTATGAAAACAAGAATATGTCCATGTTGTTTTGTGGACGGTAAACCCTATAGAGGTTATTTTAACACATTATTTCATTTCAAAATCAATGCAATGAAGTTGTTGTAAATGGTCTTTGTGAGGCTGGTTTTTATTCGAAGTGAACCATATCACGATTGGATTCATGGAACATGTATTTATCAGTGTTTAAATGGTGATAGATGAAAGTCAAAATGCAATTCTGTTCAATTTTTATATCTGAATATATATATATTTATGCATTCATATAAATCTTAACAAACAATGCAGTACAATACATGTATAAGATGGTACCGGTTGTTTTAGTGTTCATTTCCACATGCAATTTCCACAGAGAGTTTGCATGGAAACACTAATTATTATTTCCTAGAGATTTTAACCTGACACTTGATGTATATATATTCTCCATTCTTCCTTATACTATTATTGTACCATTGACAAAGAAAGAGTATAAGGTGATATATGTACGATAACATGAGTCTTTATGTTAAAAAATAGCGTCGTTTAATTGCATATAAACCTCATTTTACAAGGAGGCGGAGCTACTGCACACGCACCCAATGTGTCTAAAAAATGTCTATTTCAATGTCAGAATATACACTGACAATAGTTGTCTCTTGCACGTTTTATCATTATCAATCTCCCAAGGCACGTTATAGCGACTGGAATATGATGTAATTAAAATAACTAATTTGCATTTTTCCGGCATTTTGGAAATGAATGGCTAAGTGCAAATTTACAATCTGAAATTTACTGAAGCCGTTTAAAATCGTATTAATCACGTGATCACATCTAAGGTACACATCAATTATTATCTGTCAAGATGTAAAACATAAAATTGATTAGACTCTTACAATGTATCTATTCTTAGTCTGCTATTATTTATTAATTTTAGTTCTCATTACGTGGTCCGAGTATTAACTTTCATACCCCATCCAACCCCTTCTCCAAGAAGCGAAAACGGGGTTGGCTGGGGTATGAAATAAAACTTTAATTTTGGCTTAAAAAGCTTGCATATTGCAAAATTAAAACATTTAATAGTTAACGCATTTGTTTATGAACATGTTTTATTGTCGAAATATCCTTTATAAATCCTCCTAATATAAGCTTTCCCATCGCTTAATGGAATTAAGGCTGGACCGCGTAATGTTATATACACTTATTCAGACACGTTTGCATCCATTTCCACAGACACTTTTAAAGCAAATGCAATAATTAATTTTACATATAAATTCAAAATACATAAATACACTCAAGTGATATGAAAAGCAACACGGGAATTTCCGCTATATATTGTATGTACAATATGCTGCTTTTAATCGAATGTTTCATTATTCACAGAGTACGCGTTTGGCTCAATCATGTGAGCAAACTTAGGATGCAAAATTTTGCAAACTATTTACGTTAAATACAGTACTGAACTAGCTCAATTTTTCGAAGAGCAACTTCAACATTGATGAAGTTCTTGTTACAAAGTGTAGTGTGATTAAAACGTCTACAACATCACAGTTGTGTCCTTTCTCTAGTTAACTGCAACTTTTTTTTAAAAAAACATCTTGGGATTTCTTTGGAATATTATGTGCAATTAAGTGTGCAGTATATACAATATATAGCGGAAATTCCCGTGTTGCGTTTTCATATCACTTGAGTGTATGATTGAATACTTTTACACGAAATCTAATTTGTATGTTACATTAATATCAATATCTTACTTATAGCACCGATTATATAAAATTTAAAACAAACGCACTTGGTGGGATTACAATAGTTGAAATGTATATGTGTTTCTATTGCTCAATGTTGGCACCTTTTTGTCTTCAATTGTCAGAGTATGATTGGGCAGCTGTGAGAAACATAGCTCTGATTGTTTTATTTACTATACCTACCATATGGATGGTTTTATTTACTATACCTACCATATGTAGGAACATAACATAGCTCTGATGTTTCATTTACTATACCTACCATATGTAGGAACAGAACATAGCTCTGATTGTTTTATTTACTATACCTACCATATGTAGGAACAGAACATAGCTCTGATGGTTTTATTTACTATACCTACCATATGTAGGAACAGAACATAGCTCTGATTGTTTTATTTACTATACCTACCAAATGGATGGTTTTATTTACTATACCTTCCGTATGTAGGAACAGAACATAGCTCTGATTGTTTAATTTACTATACCTACCATATGGATGGTTTTATTTACAATACCTGCCATATGTAGGAACAGAACATAGCTCTGATTGTTTTATTTACTATACCTACCATATGGATGGTTTTATTTATTATACCTGCCATATGTAGGAATAGAACATAAAACCATAACAGCTATGATCAGAATTTATAGTTTCAGTTTAAAATGTCCCGAAAATAACTTATTGAATTTATCCGTTGATTATATGTTCCCTAATAATAATTTAAAAAGTTCGTGTTTATTTAAATACTGCAACTGTAACTTATATATATATTTTATATATTTAAGAAACAGCGCATAGCTATGGTTTATTAGCAAATACAGCTTATTGTTCGGGGCGCTTGTTTCAGCCAATTTCTAAAGAATTGTCTTTTTCTAATTTTTGATGCAGAAGAGGTTTGCATTAAACATGCATTAAAAATGCCCCTGTCAAAAAAAATGCCCCTGTCAAAAACAACTTTTGCACGTGAACGTTTTATTTCTTTACCGATTTTCAAAAAGTAAGGTAATTTTATATACCACTAAAATGTCTATATTATTGATATACAACTTAATAAGGTAAGAATTTTGTCAGAGAATTACAAAAACACTCTAGCGGAGAAAAGCGTCCTGAACAATAATATATTAATGACCAACAGAGAATACCGACATGACATTAGAAAAACACGAGAATATACAGATATGCTAAAACAACTAGAACTGTCGACCCGATTAATATACCCCGCCACTACATTTATTCGTAAACAGGTGACATGCATCTATTGACCCCAGGATTCCTCCGTTTACCCAGGACAGTCCTCCTGTGAACTTTCAAGAGTACAAAGGTTAACGAGTAATCATGCGGACAAGGATTTGTATAACCCTGACCTTTAAGCAACTGACCCCAAAATCATTAGTGTTCCCCATTGCAAAGGGCAATATACGTATGAAGTATCATGAGTCTTGGTGTTATACTTCGGCAATGATCCTGCGGAATGCTTATATGCATATTAGGTCATGGCAACCTTGACCTTTGTCCTACCAATACAAACAACAATAGCATTCCTCCTGTTGCAATGTAACTATGAAGTTTCACGACTCTGTGTGTTGTACTACAGGCACATAGGTAAGTAGTTATAGTGCAGAATGCGTAAATGCATACCAAGTCATGGCAAGCTTGATCTACAGACCCCAAAAAGCAACAGGCCTCCAGGACAAGTTACCTCTGAAGTTTCGTATGTCAGATCATGGCGACCTTGACCTTTGACCTACTGACACCAAAGGCAATATGGTTCTTTCTGTCACCTAGGTTAAGTTTCAGGAGCCCAGTTGATATATTTCGGGAGTTATCGCACGGAATACACAGACAAACAGACAATGTGATTCCAGTATAACCCTTTAAACTTTGTTTAGCTGGGGTATAATCATGTGACGATATCTAAAATAAATATTATTACATACAGTAAGTTTCTTGTATAACTAATTTTTAGGAGGAAGTGTGTAAACAGGGTAGAGTATGTATGACCTACTGTCACCAAAGGCAATAGGATTCTTTCTGTCACCTAGGTTAAGTTTCAGGAGCTCAGTTGATATATTTCGGTAGTTATCTCACGGAAATACAGACAAACAGACAATGTGATTCCAGTGTAACCCTTTAAACTTTGTTTAGCGGGGATATAATCATGTGACGATATCTAAAAGAAATATGATTACATACAGTAAGTTTTTTGTATAACTAGTTTTTAGGAGAAAGTGTATACACAGGGTAGAGTTGCATGTATTATATGTATTAACGTTTGAGAACTATGACATGATACATGGCTGTTCAACTTTCCTGTTGAACACTTATTTTCATTGTGACCTTGAACTTTGAGCTTCTGACCCAAAATAAAAGGGATCCTCCTCTTGCCTAGGGCAATGTACCTTTGAAGTTTCACTTTGAGTGTAGGTGTAACGGTTTCGGAGTTATCGTCCGGAATATACAATTGTTTACGGACGGACGGACCGACGGACGGACAGACAGACAGACAGACTGACAACCCCATGCCATAATACGTCCCGTTTTTCAAACGGGCGTATTAAAAGTATAGTTTTCATTCTACTATATGTTAAAACATATTATTGGTGCAATATAAGTACCAGTTAAGAATATGCAAAAACAAATTGGTTTATTATTCTTATAATTAATATCAATGATTGAACAAATGCAAGTTATGTAGAAGTCTGTCTGTCTGTCTGTCTGTTGTCTGTCTGTCTGTCTGTCTGTCTGTCTGTCTGTCTGTCTGTCTGTCTGTCTGTCTGTCTGTCTGTCTGTCTGTCTGTCTGTCTGTCTGTCTGTGTCTGTCTGTCTGTCTGTCTGTCTGTCTGTCTGTCTGTCTGTCTGTCTGTCTTGTCTGTCTGTCTGTCTGTCTGTCTGTCTGTCTGTCTGTCTGTCTGTCTGTCTGTCTGTCTGTCTGTCTGTCTGTCTTGTCTGTCTGTCTGTCTGTCTGTCTCTGTCTGTCTGTCTGTCTGTCTGTCTGTCTGTCTGTCTGTCTGTCTGTCTGTCTGTCTGTCTGTCTGTCTTGTCTGTCTGTCTGTCTGTCTGTATGTCTGTCTGTCTGTCTGTCTGTCTGTCTGTCTGTCTGTCTGTCTGTCTGTCTGTCTGTCTGTCTGTCTGTCTGTCTGTCTGTCTCTCTGTCTGTCTGTCTGTCTGTCTGTCTGTCTGTCTGTCTGTCGTCGGTCCGTCCGTCCGTCCGTCCGTCCGACCGTCCGTAAACGTTTATTATAGCGATTATTCCTCCTCTAAAACAAGAGGAATAGCGATTATTCCTCCTTTGGTATTCCTCATGGCCTACCTAAGCAACATATTTATAATTCCTCATGGCCTACCTAAAGCAACTTATGTGGTATTCCTTATGGCCTACCTAAAGCAACTTATGTGGTATTCCTTATGGCCTACCTAAAGCAACTTATGTGGTATTCCTTATGGCCTACCTAAAGCAACTTATGTGGTATTCCTCATGGCCTACCTAAGCAACATATTTATAATTCCTCATGGCCTACCTAAAGCAAATTATGTGGAATTCCTCATAGCCTAACAAAAGCAAATTGTGATATTCCTCATGCCTAAAAAAAACAAAATATGTGCTATTCCAAACGCCCTACCAAAATCCTCATGGTCTACAAAAGCAATGTATGTGGTATTCATCATGGCCTGCAATATACAAAAGCAAATTATGTTTTTCACAGCAAACCAAAATAATAACGGTCTACAAAAGCAGGTTATGTGGCATTCATCATGGCCTACAATATACAAAAGCAAATTAGGTTTCTCACAGCAAACCAAAATCATCACGGTCTACAAAAGCAAGTTATGTGATATTCCTCGTGGCGTACCTAATACACACGCGGTATTCCTCAGAGCCTACCAAATTCTGTGATTTTACTAAAGGCTAGTGATTTGTGATTTGAAAAACATTAACTTGTAAGACATGCAATAATGGAAAAAAATCAGTGTCTTTACGCCAAATGTCCGTGCTTGCACATTGTTTCCATACAAAGAAACACAATTTCTCAACACAAAAAACCCAGAGCTCATCAAATGCATTTTTAAAAACAAAACATTTCAGGAGCTGGCAAGCCCCCACATCCCATTAGCAACTTAGTGCTAGCACATAGTTTGTAGCCCAGCTAGCCCACCGACACTCATCAATGTTTCCAAACTATAAGTATAGTTGTCAACATTGCATGATGCAGTTTACATTTGATAATGGTTGTGTTTCGTTTTTTGTTTGTTTTTAAATATTTCAATTTTGGGAGAGGGTTTCAACACATAATTTGTCTAAATATTTGAATTGTTAAACAAAACCTTGCCCAACCTCTCGTATTATTGATTATTAATTACCGTGCAAAGTCAAACATGTTCTTGATTCCATCCCAGTTGACGCGACTGGCTACTTCAGGATTGTCCTCCATTTCTTGAAAAAGAACAGCGAGCGTGGCATTTTTATCGTTTATCTCTACCCATGTGGTCAGAATGTGGTATATTTGCATTGCACATGTTCGGTAGTTCTCTTTAATATGATCAATCTTGGCATTGTCCAACCCTAGAGATATTCCCAATAACTCCCAGTTACTTCCGATGTATTGTGATATTTTACTCCTTTCCTTCGATGTTGGGTTTCGATTAAGTGTCTCAGATAATAGAAATCTTGAAACAGATTTGGAAGTCTCGTCTTTGTTTGTGGGCGTACTTGTCAACATATCTTGACACCATTGTTCTTTTGCTGTTTTGACCTCAATAGAATGATCATTAAAGTCTGGACATCGTATAGTGGCATAGTCAGTATTTAGACTTTCAATTTCTATCGGCTGTTGTCCACATTTGCTCCCAGTTTTGCACCGTATATACTTCTTGTACTGCATATTTTCCGATTTGAATCTTCCACACTCGTGCTTCAAAACCATCTCGACAAACCGGCGAAGTCGATCAGTGTATCTACTATCTACAGTCTCGTTGCAAAGATTTGCTACTCTTATTTCGATTGTGGTGTCAGTGACTTCAATAAGCCCGACGTGGTTAATATCCATTTTGTAAACGCCCATGTTTTTAAATAGCAATTGCTTTCCTTTAATCTGAACGACAGACAAGGTACCTAGAGCAGCAGCTGTGATATGATGGTACAAGGTGGGTGAAACAAACCCATTTTCAAACACGAAGATGAGAGACGTAGTCGTACCTTTACTTGAATTGAGAAGGTCGTTTACATCTTTATCTTCCGAACTATCATTTTTCAAAAAACTAGGTACTACAAAATAACCGCGCTCTTGTACTTTCTCACTTTCCATTTCAAACATGCTTACATTTGCAATAATGCCTAGTTTCTTCATATACAGCAACATCACATCTTTGTGCTTAAAGAAATCATTGTTTTTGTCATCCTTCCAAACCTTTTCAATAAGTTCAGGCACAAGAATAGCTTCATTGACGAGCTTATCCCATAAGGGCCTAACTTTTGGTCGAATTTCACAAAACCTCTCGGCAGTAACGATACATTTGAATGCATCTATAATCCATTGAGGATCAAGCACAACCAAATCGGACAACCCTTCTTCGTCAAAGTATACGATAGACCCTAGTTTATGATGATATGCCAGAAATAGTTTTTTGATTTGAACCTCATCTTTGATTGGGACTGCGTTTTGTGCATCAATCTGACACACTTCTTTAAATGTGATGTGCTTTTCATTTTTTCTCTTGATCAAACTGTTTTCTAATGGAATCCATTTTGCAGGGACTTCTTCGTTCGGTGATTTCTTGGCTGCTAAGCTACATATATATGTTCTGAGGTCGTCTACTGGGCTTAACTTGTCAACTACAAAGCTTCTTTTCCGTATATGGTTAAGTACAGGGGTATTGGAGAACATATCTCTTACTTTTTTAAAGTAATTTTCGGCTACTTTAGCTTTCCATTTTTCATCTCCTTCTAGTTCGTCGTTATTATGCGTGCCGACAAGAACAACAGGAGGGTCGCCCTTAATATGTCCGACATAGGAATGTATCGAGTGCATCCAAAACTTACAAACGGATTCCGCTGATCTTTTACTATCTGGGAAACTGTCATCAGGAACCGGTGTTTTAAGCTTCTTTGACAAGTCCATTTCTAAAAGATATATAGCATTCCGACTATGGAAAAGCTGATGTGTTGCATAGAAAATGAATTGACCACCAAAATCCCAAATGTTGATAATTTATTCCTGATCAGAGATATACTTGCCCAATTTAAAACATGATTCAAACTGTTGTAGGTTCTCCTTTTGTATTCTCGGAACACTGCTCTTTCTTCTAGCTTGTTCACTTACTGTATCTATAACCAAATAGTCATCTTCTATTAATCTCGTTTCTTCGTCTTGTTCATATTCTTCTTCTTGTTCATTTTCTTCTTGTTGTTGTTGTTCTTCTTGTTGTTGTTCTTCTTCTCTGAAGGTAAGTAATGGGCTATTTATAGAAAGACATGGTTGGGAAGGCTGCTCAATACGTTCTGAATTGCTGTCTTCTGTCGTTTCATAAGCCTCTTTATCTTTGTTTTGTGAGTCTGTTAAGTGAGCCACTACTGCTTGACGGTCAAACTCATCTGTCTTAGTCTTTTCTACCTTTTCCCACTTTGTGTTTGTTGTCGATGAGCATCGATGTACATAAATTCCATCAGTACTTTCAAGTCCACTATTTGGATGGAGCCCACTATTATTAAGGCTTAAGAACGTACCTCTTAATTTTGTATTCGAATCACTTACATTTTGTTGGATGCTCAAACACTTGTCATGAATAATTCCTAGATGAGTATATTGTTCTACTTCATTAACGATTTGATAACCAAGCAGCCAGCGTCTTTCAGCTCTTTTAAAATCAAAATTTAATTCATTGAAGACTATACCGGCGCATTAGTGTTACACATACTAAGCATGTTATCAAGACCGAATTTAGAAAATAAGACTAGTACTATGACGTCAGCTACTGTAGGTGAACCAGCGTTAAAGTTAAAAATGCATAGCCCATAACCGCTTTGTTCCAGCTCCTCAATTATACAATATATGAACAATAAGTATGAACCTAAGGGTGAACTTTTACCACCTTGTCTGGTACACCGCAAGAAATTAAACCATTTAGATATACAATTCTGATTCCGTACGCAACTCTTCTGGTTGCGGTATATATCAAAGATAAAAAATGTTTTAGTATCTATGTTCATTTCGTGAAACTTATAAAAAATAGCGTCATGACATTACATATCAAAAGCTTGTCTAGCATCGAAGAAACAGGCAAACACGTTGCTATTATTTTATTTATCACATAGAATACATTATCTCAAAGAAAACACTGTCATTGTACTTCCCAGTTGTTTTTGAACCCCACACCCCACCCCCTGTTAACAACTTATTTTTGACAAGATTTCCGACTTCGAACGACTGAGTAAAATCACCTCGTATATTTGTAGTATGGTTTGGGATAACTTTATTGCCCTATAACTATTAGGATCGTATTTAAGCTTTCTTCCACCTTCATGAAGAGTTATTACATGTACAATGGTGTATATGACAATGTTAGCATGGCTGAATAAAGGTTTGACAGTACATCGACTATGTATAAGGTGCTGATGATATTCGTTAATACCACGTTTACATGAAAGTATTGCTGTCTTAACACCAGTAAAATGAACCTCTACATCATTTTCTTGTATACATGAAGTAGGGTTTTTTAAATCGGATAAAATCGTATTTACTTAAGTATCTATATATTTGTTCCATTCGATATCATATTTTGGATTATCGTTTGGAGTATATAACACTTCAAAATAGTTCTGTCATTGCTCTGTTATGATCTGGTGATCCATATAAAGAACACCGTTAACAATCAGTTCAGCATCCGCTCTAATGTTTGATTATTTTCGTCACGTTTTTACTAATTTTCCAGAACTGTTCGTTATCTATTTCTTCAGATTTATTCATTTTTTTTTGTCTAATTCGTTTATGTATTTTCGAGAATAGAATGTGTGCAATTTCTAAAGTGTCGCTTTGCTTGTTTCTAGTTATCTCTGTAATTGTTTTTTGTTTTGAATGTGTATTAATGGTTGACTGATTTCTATGAATGTTGCATTTCCTGTTGGTAACAACTGGGTGAAAAAAAAGTTAAACTGAAGTTATAATAGTAATTGCATTTGCATTTCAGTCCGTTAAATATTATGCCATTCGGTCACCTTTCTATAGTTGGAAACCAAACGATACATAGATGTACTTTCTCTGAGAGCAAATGCATAGCCTTTCATTTGATTGAAGAAAAAGAACTCATTTTTGGCCAAATAATTAAGAACAGCCTTTGCGAAGTGTTGACAATTACTTGTCCTATAATTGTATTTTTTTTATAAAGTTCCCTTCCACGATCCAGCCAGGATATCAGAGCGTACATTGCCGAGCTTTCAACATCAGTTTTATCCTGAGTAATGGTTAACCTACTATTGTGTCTGTATTTATCTCTCACAGCCTCAAGTTGTTTACTTCTTTGAATTGTAATACCCTCAGAATTTTTCTCTATTGACCAATACCAGTTTTCTGTTTCAAAAACTATAAATAAACGATACATAAACCATTGAGTTAACTGCCTAGCATATAGGGGATTTTCGTAGGCAGTCACACGAATTATTTGTTCATCTACATCCACTAATTCCTCAAGTTGTGTTATCAGAATATTACCGTCGATTTTGTGTTTGTTCCCGGTACTTTCGTCAGCCGCCGGATCAAAGTAAATCTGATAGGTCCAGACTCCTCCTGTTGAATGCCTGTTTAAATTGCCCATTCCTGTCGTTAAAAGGCACACAGGTTACATTATGAAACAATACGAGTATACAACGACACCATTTAAATACATATTATCATATTAAATTAATTTTATTCATACGAAAAATATACAATTCAGAAAAGGGGATCCTTCGGAACACAAACAAGAGAGAAAAGTAGCAGTCTTTGTTTAATTGAGCCTATTCATGAAATATATTATCAAAATGTTACACCTCAAACGCCCTCAGACATAGGTTTAATCCGTATTCAGTATTGATAATCCTTTCCTTGCTTATATGTATCCACCAGATCTCAGGTTGAATACAGCCAACAGTTCGGATACCAAAGCAGCATTTCTCGATGTTCATCTCTCGATTTCAAATGACTATCCACATTACCTATCATGAACAGACTCAATAAAACGACGGATAAAGTGATCCCTAAGTGTCTGCCATGCAATAAAACTGCTCTTCTAACCTTTAATAGCGATTCAACTCTACATTCAAAAATCTGGTACAAAACATCGAAACAATTTCCCTAATTTATTGTATTCCCGGTCCATGTTATCTCAAACCAATACTTAAGAAATTTGTTATACGGGTGTATTTGTTAATAAAGAATGAGTAATAATCCCCTGCAATAATTTCAAATAATGTTATGTTTCTATGAAGTGATCAATCAGGAAGAAAAGTTAAGCTCTACTGCGTTTACGAAAAAACGAGTAAACACACTCTATTTAAGTTTCGGGACTGTTCCTGGACCCATTTCAATTGCGAACGGTAAGATAATAAGAAATATTTACCATCATTTTATCTGCATGATAACCAAACAAGTTAAACATATTCTAAGGGTTAGACCTGTGCAAACTTAGTTCAAATGTTGATATTATATTCCATGACAAATATTTGTCAATGGAAAAGTCCGATTGTAATTAGCGGAGGCTATAGTTACGTACTAAAGACCCAGTTGCGTTCAAGTACACCAAATACATGCAGAACGAACGCAGAACGAACGTAGAACGAACGGAAAATGAACGCAGAATTAACGCAGAACGAAAGCAGAATGAATGTTGTACGATCTATATTTTAAAAATGTCTTTCTTCCATTGCGTTCGTTTCGTTCATTACGTTCGTTTGCAACGTTCAGCATTTTCAAAATGAATGATGAATGCATTTTTAAAAAGCTGACACTGAACCCGAACGCAATGAAAGAAACAACGCAAATGCATTTCGTTAATTTGGATAACTTCTATTATTATCCCTTTGAATTGATAATTAAAGTCTCGATTTAAACGAAGTACGTTGTTTTCAGTATTTTAATATACAGAATTACACTGTGTAAAGGGTGTTTTAGAATCACAAATATTTACTTTGATTTTTACAAAATCAAAATGGGAAATTTTACATTTAATGTGTCGCACAAACTTACTATTATTTATATATAAAACTAAAATAATGTTGATAAAAAGAGCGTTATATAGTGTCTTATATTATATTGCATTTTTGATAAAACAAACATAAACCCGGAAGAAAACAGAATAATCATCGATGTGCACCACCTAATAATGCCAACAAATGGACCCATTCTTCAATATGTTGACATATACACAAGTAGCCGACTCGTGATAATCGCATGACTAGATATCAAGCGTCATTTAATCGTGAGAGATGTTGCGATTGGTAAACGCTGAACGAACGAACGCAAATGCATTTTCTCCGTTTGTGATTTAAACGCACGCATTCTGTTGCGTTCAGGAATACAGTTCCGTGCATTTAAATGAACTCATAGTTTTGCTGAATGCATTCGCGATCGTAAATGATTTGCGTTTTAAAAATGCATTACAAATGAAATGCAAACGGAACGCAAAAGGAACGCAAACGAAACGCAAATGGAATGCATTTTGGGGTTACTTGAAAGCAACTGGGTCTGTATCCCTTAATACTGCTATGTTGTTATTTATCAGACACATTTTATTTCTTGTAAGATACATATTTAAAATAGTAAGATAACGATGCAGATGGTATGGTTATATACCTTAAAATTAGGTCAGTCGCACATGGAAGAATAGAACGGAGGAGATAAGAAAATTTACGTTTTTGCTTCCTGTTTTTGTAGAAATGAAAGGAAAACATTTAAAATGTTCGACACACGCAGATTGATGAATGTAGTTCTAGACAATCAAGTCCGCCGCTAAAAGCAAACGTATGCCATACTTATGTTTACAATCTTAATGCACGATTATATGCAGCAATTTCATTTTATAACTGTTTATTTAATTTCCATTGTTAAAAACATTATTACAAAATATTACAAATTCCATTAATCATTTAGGGTTAGACTCAATCAAACCAAGACTGCAATATTTCGTATGTGTCGTGCTCGGCCGTTTCCAAAGGTCCATTATCATACTCTTTGTTTTAAGAGTTTACCCTAACCCTAAAAACTGACCCTAAATGGATGTGGCAATGTTAAATGATATCATAATTAATTCTTAATCCACATACGAGTTTTTGGAATAATATCAATATTGCCTGTCGGCAGATGTATGTGAACGCTATTATACGAACTGACTTGCAATCAAAAGTATAATAGAGATATAACATCAGTGATGTGTTCACGGTTCTGCAGACACATCCGGCAGAGCAGGAAACAAACCGTCAATATGGATAAATTGCCCTTTGTATTACCTTGTCCAAACTAAAAACAAAGAAATAATGCTATACTATCTGTGAATAAAAAAGTATCACCACAACTGTTTTCATTTGAAACGGCTTATTCGCTTACGATCCCATTCAATCTGCGGATGATATTTAGCATAAACTGATACAGTGCTTTGGGGTGTATAAACTCATTGGTAGTCAATTTTCTCAGCTCATACATTTTAGATTATTTTAAAACTTTCCAGGCTTGAAGATATATAATATAAGCATACATTTATACAACAGTGAAATTATTTGGGACATTTTTCCATGCAAAATATATCACTACGTGCAACACCTCTCAGAAAAATTATTCTATACTACCTGAATGAAGTGCGTTTTTGAAACGAAAAATTCATACTGTCACAATAAACTCAGAAATACATATTTGCTGTTTTAACAAATGTTAGGGACAAAAGTCAAAATGCAATCATCAATTAAGGTAACTTGTTGCAGTTTGGCACTTTTAAGGATAAAATTAAATTATGTAAATATTGGTGCAATAACGCCTATTAAAAAATCACAGTTTCAGGACAATAATTTTAGAAATTTTGCTATCATACAACTAAAAGGGTAAATATAAATCAGAAATTAATTAGATATTTTCCTTTCATTTTAAAATTAGACGTTTAACCCGAGTGATTCTATACCCCCAAAGCACTGTACTCGCATAACGAACAGGAGCTGCTTTGTTTTTGAAAGTAGGATACATACAGATGGGGGGGGGGGGGGGTGTGGTGGTGGCCTGGGTGGGGGCGGGGTACCAGCACAATTCCCCAGAGCGGGCTTCAAACCCAAGCAACTATAAAATGTGTTAGCCTTGGCTGTTAACCCAGGTATACAATCATTTACAAAAAGCATAAATGATAGGCATACTTGAGCCAAAAGCCCTGAAACATATTATTAATTACTTGAGGAAACCCACTTTTGGAAACTATCGCTGGTAACCCCCTCCCCCCTATCTATACTACATACTATTTATCAATCCAGTTTATCATTTAAATACATTATATTTGTGCTCATACAATTCAACTAAAACATTTGCAACTTATTAAGCAGTCAGACGGAACCGGACAGTAGTCTTCATCATCGCTGCACATATCGTATTTTACCATAAAGTATTTTACTTTCCTACACTTTGCTATTTTGTATTTCAGTTTAAGAAGCTCTTTCCTGCTTTTATTCAGCTCACGTTCATAATTATCCATTTCAACCAGCAGTCGTCTTTGCTTATTAACTTTGCTTTTTTTGGTTTCCATAAAATCATCATGAACTACCTCGTTTCAATACACCTCGTACGAATACTTTGATGACAAGCTAGAATTAATAAAAAGTAAATGGTGTTTATCCTTATGATTACATGAACAGTTTTAAAAGTTTTAAGTAAACTAAATTACCTGAGAAAAGTAGTTTTTATGCTCAATTAAACGATGAACACATTTCAGATGCAGATTATGAACACGCTAACAAAATATGGAAAACATTGAAGAATAAAAATATGGGAGAATATCGTGATCTGTATCTTAAGACTGATTTGCTGTTGCTGACAGATGTTTTTGAAAAATTTAGAAAAATGTGCATTGAATATTACAAATTAGATCCTTGTCATTACTTCAGTAGCCCTGGTTTGGCATGTGATGCATGCCTTAAGATGACAGGTATCCAACTTGATTTAATCACTGATATTGATCAATATTTGTTTGTTGAAAGAGGATTAAGAGGCGGTACGAGTTATATTGCAAACATATATTCACAGGCTAACAATAAATATATGAAAAAATACGACAAGAAAAAAAAGCAAGTACATAATATATCTTGATGTCCATGTTCTTTCTTGTCGTGCCCTTAATGGTTTATTCTCTTACTGCTCTGGCTTCTGCAAAGTCATTGAGTACCTTCATTGTGGCTTTCTAGGCTATTGTTCTTTTTTGTATTATATTTACACGAACATATTTGTGTTTTACTTATATTGCCTATTGATGCTGCCTTGTTGGTTAGAGATTAGATCATGGCGGGGATTTCTTTATTTACACTGTCCTGTTTTAATGGGATGACAGTAGGGTAAGTGTGAGGTTTGGTGCACCCTAGAACCGGTTTAAACCCCCAGTGGCCTTCTTTGCCACTGACCGTTCCAAGGCGGTAGCCCTATTGTCAACCCTTTTTGTGTTTGTGATGTCGTTTGCATTTATTATTGCTTTTGCCTTCTTGTTTGTCTGTTTGCATGTTTGTTTCTGTGTTTTGTGGTGTACTGTCCTCCTTGAATGCTACTTTCCCTGTCCGATCTTTTTATATTTCTTTTGTATGGATGGGCTATGTGGTAACCGTTACCTACTGGTAACTTCAAGTGGGTTGCTTAGTTTGAAAAATGAAAATCAAATTACATTGTTGAGTGTGATATCGAGTATCACAAGAAACTGCATGACTCACATAATGATTATCCTCTTACCCCAGAACGTTTAAATATAAAAGATGAGTGGTTGTCAGAATATTACAAAAATTTAAAACAAAAATTTTAATTGGGACCTTGCAATGTTAATAAACTTGTTACGAAGCTGATAAAATAAAGAAAAGCATGTAGTGCATTTTAAACAACTTAGAATTGAATAAAAAGCTTGGAATAAAGGTAACACAAATACACCGAATACTACAGTTTGACGAATCAGAGTGGTTGAAGATATACATAGACGTCAATACTGCTGAGGGAACAGCTGGTAAAAATTCGTTTGAAAAGGATTTCTTCAAACTGATGAACAATTCAGTTTTTGGTAAAACTGTGGAAATTTTGAGAGAAAAAATTAATGAGGTCCTTTTAAAATATGCAGCAAGACCTTCATTTATTTCTTGTAAAATGTTTAATGAAACATTATTTGCCATAAACAGAATAAAAGAACGATTAGTTTTAAATCGTCCTTGTTATGTTGGCATGTGTATTTTAGACTTGTCAAAATATGTGATGTATGATTTCCATTACAACTACATTAAAAACAATATGATAAATAAAGCTAAATTATTATTTACTGATACTGATTGCTTGTGTTATGAAATAAAAACAAAAGATATGTATGCAGATTTTAACAAGGATAAATAAGTTTTTGATAATTGCGATAATGATCAAAAAAGCAAATTTCATTTTAATGTTAATAAAAAGGTTATTGGCAAGATGAAAGATGAAACGTGTGGCATACCTATTGTTGAATATGTTGGACTACGAAGTAAACTATATTCGTATATGCTAGATAATGAGGTTAGTACAAAACAATGCAAGGGTGTTAAAAAGTGTGTTGTTAAAAAACAAATAGCACACGATGATTATAAACACATTTTACTCACAGCAACGGAAGCTCATCGCAAGATGAAAAAGAGTATGATAATGGACCTTTGGAAACGGCCGAGCACAACACATACGAAATATTGCAGTCTCGGTTTGATTGAGACTGTTCATGAGCGGTAGTAAAATATGCTAGCTACCGCTCACGCCCTCTAGCCCCGGGTTGAGCAGAACTCAATATTCTGTAAGTTATCAGATCTAACAAACACAAGCTGAACAGCTGCGAAATCAATAAAAAGAGCTTGTCAGCTTATGATGATAAAAGATACATGCTAGATAATGGGCAAGATAAATTGGCGTATAAGTAAATTCTATGATATGTACAGCGATGATGAAGACTACTATCCGGTTCCGTCTGACTTTGCCTAATAAATTGCAATTGTTTTTAGTTGAATTATACGTGCAAAAATATTATGTATTAAAATAATAAACCGGATTGATAAGTAGTTTAGATAGGTGGGTAGCAGCGATAGTTTTCTAGAGTGGGTTTGCTCAAGTAATTAATAAATAAATATGTTTCAGGGCCATGGCTTGCTTGGGTTTGAAGCCCGCTCTGGGGAAGTGTGCTGGTACCCCCTATCTATACTACTGCCGAATGGCAACACAGTACGTTTTGTAATTAATCCATATTTAAAGTAAATGACGCTGCAACCAGGCTTCGAGTTTATACAAATTTTCAATAAACTTTACCTTAAACTTGGTATTTAGTATTTAGTTTTTGAAAGGTGTGCAGCTGACAGGAACAATAATATATTTTCAGTTTCAGAAAACAATCGGGATCATATTTCGGAAAAAAAGGAAGAAAACTTTCTCAGATCGACCAACAGAAAGAATGTTTGCAGAGGCTTAAGCTCCTCTGTCAAGTAAGAGCTATGGTTTCAAAGTCATATCACCCATTTTAATTACTTTGTGTGCTTACAACTGCTAGGCCAAACTCTTTTATAGAGGAATATGTTAATAATAAACATGTAATATTTCCCAAAATCCATCTAGAATCCATCTAGAATTCCTTACGATTCCTAATCACACATATAGGACAGAATTTGTTTTAAAATGTAATTTTTCGAACAAAACTTACCAATTATCCGCATACTAAAGAAACATTTCCAAGCGAGTAAGCCATTTCTTATGAAAACTATTGACGTGGTAGTAATTTTGTTTCTTCGATTTTTCAGTTTGGTTAAAATAATTGAATAAAAAACACACAGCAATACTGTTTACCAACCTTTACAACTGTTTGACAACTGTTTGACAACTGCTTGACAACTGCTTGACAACTGCTCTTCTTTGACGAGACAAAAACCGGTTTTTAAGGCGTACTTGTTGATAAATATTCCGTCAAAATGAATAAACTTTTGAGTGTTTCATTAAAGATAAATGTTGAAGATTTAGTCAAGCTTTTGTTCACTGCAAAAAAAACTGAACCGATTATTTCAATATACCACGATAATATGTAGAGCTATTAAACAATTTGATCAGAACGAGGTTGTATCTTATTTCGTTCATAGACTAGAGTAGGTTACACAACATTTAACACCAAATATAGACATTATGTATAGCTCGGAAATAAGAGAAGCAGTACTCACTACCAACAAGTTCATGATTGTATTATAACATAGCCATCATCAGGGTTTTCATTTATGTATAACTTTAACAGACAATTTAAACAGTAGTTTATAAGAGCCTTACAGAATTATACGAATTAACATTAATTACAAAAATCAGCAAAGTAGTCTAGTTTTCCAGACCGAACTATTTCATTAACAATATTAAAATAATATAGCATCATTACTCCTTGACCTGTGACCTCTAAGTGTGACCTTGAATTAATTTCTTATGAAAGTACATACATTTATTTTATAAATATGCATAAACAGCATGCATAATCAAATCCGTGATATATTGATAAAATACGAATGAACTTAGTTTACAAAATTTAACGAAGTAAATCACGTCATTCTGTTAGGGTAATTTAAAATTTCTGTTTGTCAATATTTGCCAACTGCACTGTCATTATTCAAGATATTGATTTTTCCTCTAGTGAATAGGTATTGCACAATCGTTGTACCAATATAAAGTTCTACATATATTAAAGGGCTGTTTTGTTTTCTAAATAGGTTAGAGTTAATATACTTGATATATATGCATTTGTAGATATTAAGCGAAGACAATTGATAGAGATACAATTGAGAGAGATATCAAGATTCAAAACCTAGGTCATTACGTTGAATGCAATATATTGGAGAAATTCAACTGGTTGTTTCACAACTTCCAAACTGTCTTACGGTAGGTGACATTGCCATACCGTTTCGCAAGGCCTGCTACGAAGAAGATAAACGTGTCTGGACTAAATATAATTACCCGGTAGCGGATGGCCATTCTTTAGATGTTACTTTATACTTCGCGTAACTCTTATATCTGTTACAGAATTTCCTTCCCTTGCATTTGTTTTAACATTAACTTTTGTCATTTATCTGACTGGACTTATTTGCTTGATCAGAATAAGTTTAGAGGTTTGATTTTTTTTAATATAGTATTCCAACTGTCAATGCTGGTAGAATGTTTGTTTGTTTGTTTGTATGGTGTTTTACGTCATTTTCAAAACATGTAAGGTTATATATGACGGTCGATTTTTTTGTGATGGAGGCAGACCACCCACTTTTTCTGGGTAGAACCAGTACTGTACTCCTCCCGCCATCCGTAAGAATCTGGTAGAATGTAACAATCAAATAGTTTAGGACTAAACAATAAAAGGAAGACAAAAACACATGTACTTCTCATTTGTGTTACCACAGATCTAACAACAAATGTTAATATTTCTGTGGTGTTACCATTATTTTCTGAGATTAAACAGAGGATAGTGATATTTTACGAACTCGTGCAAATCATGATACTCATGTACAGAAAATTGCGGTTAAAACTAATTATACGCCAGGGTGAACCGTATCAAATTCCATATGTATAACGCATACTGAATATATAGTACTGTAGATAGTTATATCAAGTTTACATCAAGATCAGGGTAACGTTGTAAACCGCGCTATACTGATTTGTACAAGCCTTGTAGTGTAAACGTTATAATAGTGTTCTGTTCATTAAAGTAGCTATCCCGTCAACAACAGCCAAAATAATCAACGTTTGTACTCATATATTAAACCTACCGAAGAGGGGGTATTGTATAACGTACATATTTGAGAATCCAAACGCTATAGACACACAACAAACGGCTTTAACCAGCCAGGTCAAACCCCAAAACTGGATAGTCGAAATAAGAGTCACCAACTCATAATTCATTTTACGCATATTCAATCTCGGGTATTTTGAGAACCCATCAATGAACCTATACATTTAATCGGCAAATATACATTGGCATATGAACTGGACACTTGGATTGAGTTTTGATAAATGGTTTTGTAGTGTAATATTGCCATTATTTGACGGGTTAGATTCTTTAAGCTAAATAACCGCGCCGATGGCGTAATGGTAGAGCATCCGACTTGCATGCGAGATGTCGTGGGTTCAATCACCAGCCAGGCCATAACAAAGCAATAATAGCTTCCTTGCTTGACTCTCAGCATATAAAGTGTAATGCCTGGTGTCAGTAAAATGTGACTGCGTGGTATATCATGGCATGTGTATACGGCTAGGTATAACAGTGTGGTGATTCATAAAACGTTGAGTATAAAGCTGCGTGGTGTATCATGGCGTGTGTATACGCCGTGGTATAACAGTGTATTATGGCGTGTGTATAGGGCGTGGTATAACAGTGTGGTGATTCTCACAACGTTGAGAATAAAGCTGCGTTGTGTATCATGGTATGTGTTTACGGCGTGGTATAGCAGTATGGTAATTCATACAACGTTGATTATAGAGTTGCGTGGTGTATCATGGCATGTGTATAAGGCGTGGTATAACAGTATGCTGATTCATACAACGTTGAGTAAAGAGCTGCGTGGTGTATCATGGCGTTTGTATACGGCGTGGTATAACAGTATGCTGATTCATACAACGTTGAGTATAGAGCTGCGTGGTGTATCATGCCGTTCGTATACGGCGTGGTATAACAGTGTGGTGATTCACACAACGTTGAGTATAGAGCTGCGTGGTGTTTCATGACGTGTGTATACGGCGTGGTATAACAATTTGGTGATTCATACAACGTTGAGTATAGAGCTGGGTGGTGTATCATGGCGTGTGTATAAGGCATGGTATAACAGTGTGCTGATTCATACAACGTTGAGTATAGAGGTGCGTGGTGTATCATTGCATGTATATACGGCGTGGTATAACAATATGGCGATTCATAAAACATTGAGTATAGAGCTGCATTGTGTATCATGGAGTGTGTATACGACGTGGTATAACAGAGTGCTGATTCATACAACGGTGAGTAAAGAGCTGCGTGGTGTATTATGGCGAGTGTATAAGGCGTGGTATAACAGTTTGCTGATTCATACAACGCTGAGTAGAGAGTTTTCAATTTTCCTGCATTATTCTACGATAATTTTAGGTACATTATTGATATGTTAAAATAAACAGTAATATGCAAAAACAATTATCCTTTAGCTATTCTTATAATTAATATTAATGATTGAACTAATGCAATTGATATAGAAAAACAAATGGGACGTCTCGGATTTTACACAAATCAATATTGCCATGTTTCGCTTTAAAACTCATATATCCATTAGTTATAACGACTTGTCACTAAAGTTGTTACACGCCGTTTTGGTAAAACGACAACATGCACTAAGAACAATAATCGTAGACTACTTTATATCCTCTGTCTCTCTCTCTGGGAGAAGCTCTAAATAACCACCCCTTGTTTTCCGACTTTAATGGGGTGGCTGATTACTGGGGTGGTTGATTACTATGGTGGCTGATTACTGGGGTGACTGATTACTAGGGTGGTTGATTACTGGGGTGACTGATTACTTGGGTGGTTGATTACTGGGGTGGCTTATTACTAGGGTGGCTGATTACTGGGGTGGCTGATTACTGGGATGGCTGATTACTGGGGTGGCTTATTACTGGGTGGCTGATTACTGGGGTGGCTGATTACTGCTGATTACTGGTGTGGTTGATTACTGGGTTGGCTGATTACTGGGGTGGCTGATTACTGGGGTGGCTGATTACTGGGGTGGCTTATTACTCCTGATTACTGGGATGGCTGATTACTGGGTGGCTGATAACTGGTTTGGTTGATTACTATGGTGGCTGATTACTTTGGTGGCTGAATACTGGTGTGGTTGATTACTGGGGTGATTGATTACTGGGGTGGCTAATTACTGGGTGTTTGATTACTGCGGTGGCTGATTACTATGGTGGCTGATTACTGTTGTTGCTTGATTACAGAGGTTGCTGATTACTGGGGTGGCTGATTACTATTGTAGCTGATTACTGGGGTGGTTGATTATTGCCTCTTCATTATTTGAAAAGATAATGAATCGAAAATACGAGATGAATCGAAAATACGACATTTTTTAAACGCGCAAAACGATGAAAAAAAGACTAAGTGAAATAACGAAAATATTTTATATCTATTTTTACATCTATTTGTGTACACCTTAGTACATTATTTAAACCTTAGCAGCCTGTTTTGTTCATGATGTCTCTCTGATTTTGAATATAATATGTTCGTTTTGTTTGTTTCTTTATTTAACTTTTTATATATATATATTTCTTTTTTTGACGGCATTCTGTTAAGTATGCAACTTCTTTTCGACTTTGTCATCTACCTAACCTTGATTTCCTATCACGTCGACGATGTCATCCATGTGCGCATCCATAGTATTGTATATATGGTGTACATACAGGTCCAAAACAATTTGTAGGTTTACACCTGCACATTGTATAATTGATGAATGCACCTGCAATATAGAGCTACACACCTAAATATATAGATACACTTATAACATTTCCATAAAAGTTGCATCCGTAAAATATACACATTCATTTTCACAGTCCAGCCTACACATATAGATGCACCTGCATCTTTATTAAACAGATTCAAAAGGCTCGTTCAATCAAACGATTCACGGCGTTTTATAATAGATATCGTTAACATGCTATTGCGATTGAAATCCGTTATTGTACAAATTAAATTTCCTTCCAACAGTATATGCTAGCTCGTTTGTTTTAATAAAGGAACATTTATATTTGATATTCATTTATTTCCAACAACAAGTTTCAAGTTTCAAGATTTGACATTACTCAAGGTCCATATGGGCATAAGACATTACGTGGTCCGAGTTTTAACTTTCATACCCCATCAACCCCTTCTCCAAAAAGCGAAAACGGGGTTGGATGGGGTATAAAATAAACCCTTAAAGAAATATACCTTTGAGCTCGAAATATGACTGAGGAGAAATGGAATATAATATAATAAATGTAAATGGATAAAACAGAACTCAGTTCAACGGAATATAATAAAAACAACAATTCAACTGAAAAGGAGACAATATATGTGTTTATTTATACTTATGAGTTATCACTGGTATATTAGTCACAATAACATATACAACGAAGTGAGTAAGATGTAAGTGAGTACATTTTTTTACGTAAACAAATATTGATATAATATGTGTACGGACGAATTACGATTCGTTTAGTTAAAATATTAGATAGTAAATTAAGAGAGTAGTATTGAGCCTACACGTGACCTTTATGTCGACATGACATGAATATAGTAGTACATCGTGGTGAATATGCGCAACTATTTATAATTGATAGGTATAAAGGTCGAAAAGGAAATAATAACATTCACAGGACACAGTCAACCATAATCACGCAAACTAAAACAAACAACAATTACAAGGATAAATGCAAGCAATGTATACGACACAACTAATAAGGGTACCGCCTTTGAAAACGCCAGTGACAAAAAGGCCGCTGGGAGTTAAGGTAGGCGTCATCCTAGTGTCTACATCGCATAAAGAGGAAACCACAGTGTTGAACTGAAAATGGGTCAACCACGAACATTCTGAAGCTGTTGTAAACCTTTGTTTTCACAAATATTTATTTAGAGCAATTTATTGAGTTACTATTGAAAACACTTCACGCTTTATGACACGATTTTTTGTCAATATCGAAATCTTAAGTGTAATTTAGATAAGCCTCTTTCCATTGAATTGGCGCTATTTATTAAAAATATGTCTGAAACTTAATTAAACTCATCTTCCTTAGTAAAGTGTTACTGATATTATTTTTTTCTTTGAATGCTATCGATCTTAGGAACTTTTTTATTACATGTGTGATGTTATGACAGTGGCCTTATCATGTGTTAGTTATTGCTTTTGGTTTGCTTCTTTTAGAACACTTTGTAAACATGTTTGACTTTGTTGCTAGTTCATATGCCCATAATAGACTTCAATACGGTTAAAAGAACAGTCGGTAAAAATGTTTTTGTAAGGGATTTCTTAAACTAATGAACGATGTATGATTTCCGTTACAACTGCATTAAAAACACAAAGGATAATAAAGCTAAATTATTATTTACTGATAGCGATTCCTTGTGCTATGAAATAAAAACAAAATATGTGTATGCAGATTTTCACAAAGACAAACAACTTTTTGATAACAGTGATTATGATCCGAAAAATCAAGTTCATTTCAATGACAATAAATAGGTTATTGGTAAAATGATAGATGAAACTTGTGGAAAATCAATTGTTGAATTTGTTTGGGTCGGAGTAAACTATATTCGTACATGTTAGATAATGGGATTAATACAAAGAAATACAAGGGTATTAAAATGTCCGTTGTTAAGAAACATATAACGCATGATAAGTACGAGAAAATTTCATTAACAGCAACAGAAAGTCAACAGAAAGTCACAACCAAATGAAAGTTATCAGATCACAAAAACACAACATAAACAGTTATAAAATAAGAAAAGTGTGTCAGCTTATGATGATAACAGGTACATACTAGATAATGGACAAGATACATTGGCGTACAAGTTAATCACATGGTAGAATACGATATGTACAGCGATGATGAAGATTTCTGCCCGGTTCCGTCTGAATTTGCTTAAGGTTTTTAGCTGAATTGTATGAGCAAAATATTATGTTATTGAAATAATAAACCGTATTGGTAAGTAGTATAGATACTGAGGGTATATAGATTGTTTTCCGGAGTGGGTTTACTTAAGCAATTAAGAATATGTTTTGAGGCTTATCAAGGATACCATCGTTTTTGCTAGATAAACGATGGTGTGCTTGTGTCAAGAGTCACGGCTAACATATTTTTAATTGCTTGGGTTTAAGACCCCGCGAGGGGAAACTGGCCCTATACCCTCAGTATCTATACTACTTTTGTTTTTGTTTGTTGCATCCAAGAGATACCATTTTCAGTTCTTATTGTATTAGTTTGTATTAGAACAACATCAGAATAATATTTTGATAGGTTGTTTTAAATGCAGATTTCAATAAAGGCTGACGCCTGTTTCATAACGGTGGGAGGAAGCGTTTGTACACGTCTATAAACCGTAGTAGATTTTTATTTTATTTCCGACATATATACAGATATATTCACATACACGTCTATAGTGTATTTTGTTTGCCGTTGACCTTAGAACGCATTTATCAGAGTTATTTACTTGCATAGTTAATCGTATAGTAATAATAACCGGCATTGCGTGAGGTTTGTGTGCATACAACTCCGTTAAAACTCTACATGGTATTTTGCTACTAAAGACTAAAATACCACGTCATACACACGGGACGCTGTTTTAGCAAGAGGATAGCCTGTATGTAATGTATATATTCTAAAAGCAGGTATACAAGACGATATAAACACAGTTATCGTATACGCTGACTCTCGCTGGTATCAGCTCTAAATAACATTCACTTGATTTCCAAATTAAACACTATACAATTATAAGTCGCATGAAACGGCTACTGATGATGTTATAATATTGCCTTCCGATTTCAAATATTCCCGGTATGCATGTTGTGTAGGGTTCTAGGGTTTAAGTCTTGTCCAATACTGTTTTTACCGAGTTTATCTATTAGCGCTATCAATAACTGGATAAACACACTATACAGAATACTACTGTGGTGTAAGGGGAGCAACTCGTGCTATATGATAAAACTAAGATGTGCGGGTTAATACATTGTTCACATATTTACTAGGGGGCATGAGAGGTGTTGCTTCTCACATTACCTCTCATGAACAAACTTAATTAAACCGAGTCTGCTACTTTATTCTCTTGGTTGTCGTTTGTTGCTCCCTAATGATCTCCAATATATGTATGTATTAACATTGACACTAGCGCTCATTTGGTGCAGTGTGGCGGCTGTAAAATATCTCCCCGGGCTACGAATCAGTAGTGTTATTTTTACTGGTCCTTTGAGATCAACAACCCAATTTTGGTGGCTTTGAATACCACTTAAGGCGGTGCTAGGTGGCGTGAAAGGTGGTGCTATATATATTACCTCTCATGACCAGACTCAATTAACCCGTGTCTTCTGCTTTATTTTATCTTGTGTCAGAACTTCTGTGTCTAAGATCCTGTATGGTCAGAAGCATTTGGAAGTTAGTAATGTTTAGTACACGTCTATTAACCCTACTAGTTATGGTTTTTTTCCGACAATATTCATATATATTCACATAAACATCTATAGTGAAAAGTGTTTGTCGTCGACCTTAGACAAAATTTGTCGTATTTTATTATTTATTTGTATTGTAAATCTTATAGCAACAGGATTTTACGTGAGGTATGTGCGTTAACTCTACAGTGATCTTTTGCCACTAACGTTGTTAGACATACGATGCCGTTGTGGCAATAGAATAACCTGCATTTAATGTATATATTCTTAAGACAATAACGTATATTCCTATGTATCCTCTGGCTGTCTCTGAGATCAGCTGTAAATAACCTTCACTTGTTTTCCAACATAAGCATTAGTCTATTATTATATATTATTATCCGTGTGAAACAACGTCTAAGGATGTTATCATATTGCCTTCAAGTATTCATTGTATGCATGTGGTGTACAGTTATGATAGCAACATAATTATGACAGCAGTATAAAGCATAAATATCATAACTATCAAAAACACCTATCCTGATGCTGATTCGTCAGATACGATGTAGGTAAATATATGCATATATCATAAAACTGAAATATTAAACTACTATATATATACATTTGTGAAATATATAAAGCTTCAAAATCATCACTCATCATTCGAATTATTAATCAAGTGTCATTTTGACTTTTAAATTTCTACCGTAATAATTACTTACAATTTGGAGACTTCACTTGTCGTCGCTATTGTAGATTAGCTTCTATAGTTTGGGTGCATTATAATCAACACTTAGTAATACGTAAACACAATCTGATTTAACTATTGTGTATTATATTTGATAGTTCGGATGCATGATAATCAACAATCAGTAATACGTAAACACAATCTGATTTGAACTATTGTACAATAGCTTCTATAGTTTGGGTGCATTATAATCAACACTTAGTAATACGTAAACACAATCTGATTTAACTATTGTATATCATCTTTTATAGTTCGAATGCATTATAATCAACAATTAGTAATACTTAAACACAATCTGATTTGAACTATTGTACATTAGCTTCTATAGTTTGGGTGCATTATAATCAACACTTAGTAATATGTAAACATAATCTGATTTGAACTATATTTGTTTTATTGTAGTGTCGATATATGCCACATCGTGACTTTTTATTCACAAGAGTGTGAATGTGTTTAAAGTTCAAATAGTAGACATGAAACATTGTAATATTATGTAACACATATTAATTTCCGTTATTTGCATAATGAAACTGATATAGAATAAAGCACTATAAAATTAGATGTACTAAATAATAATATGCAATATTACGTAATCTAAGTTGTTACACGATTTGTCGTTATTTAGAAATAACTGTTTTTATATTACAAACATTAATGGTGTTTCTATAATCTTTAATTATCTATGGCGATTTTCGCCTATTCATGGAGATTAGATGTAGAATAAAGTCAATACAAGCCCTATGTTATAGTGTGCATTTATATATTTATTATTTTTTGTAGGGTGGTTGGTTGTGGCTTGTGGCGGGTTTAGAATTTTTCACTCTGACTGGCTGTTGTAAAACACAGAGCCTGATGGGGGCCCGCCCCGCTGTTTTAATAAGCCAATGGTATTCGTGTTGTGTTATAAACACTGAAGCGCGTAATAGGTTTATAAACCGGGGTCCAGGCCGTACGTACAGAGAACAAACGCTTTGCATACATATCCAATTACTTCGCAATTAGATTATTTATGCGCATTGTTTATTCTGAGAAGTAAGTAACAAACTTGTAGATGTAGTGTCGATATATGCCACAAAGTGACTTTTTATTCACAAGAGTGTGAATGTGTTTAAAGTTCAAATAGTAGACATGTAATTTTGCATGAAACATTGTAATATTATGTAACACATATTAATTTCCGTTAATTGCATAATGAAACTGATATGGAATAAACGACTATAAAATTAGATGCACTAAATATCATTATGCAATATTACGTAATCTAAGTTGTTACACGATTTGTCGTTAATTGAAAATAACTGTTTTTATATTAAAAACATTAATGGTGTTTATATAATCTTTAATTAGCTATGGCGATTTTCGCCACTCTCATCAGACAATTTGACTGATGAACTCGCCATAAGAAAGGGAAAAAAGCGAATGACCTTGGCATATATCGAACACAAAACAACAAAAGAAAAATAAACCAATAAATTTCGAGTATTTTATGCTGATGTTTTAGCGAAATGCATATTATACCTTAACGCGTCTGATAGATCGTACATGAACCCATGGTGCGATCCTGCCATAAATGTACACGTGAATAACAAATAATCCATATACATTAAATCACTAAGGAAAAACTAATTCATATACGTTGAACCTCTTGTAAAGTGATATTCCGTCGAATGTACGACTTCAAAATGTCTCTTTCAAGTGGACCTTTGGAAACGGCCGAACACGATACATACGAAATATAGGTATATCCATGTAGTTTATAAACAAGAACGACCCTACATGAACACATGGTAAAGTCACTCCCCGTGTGTACGAATACAACCCCACATGAACCCATGGTGGGGTCAATATTTGATAATGAGTCTAGTTTGAATGCAACCCGCTCACAAGTTATCAATGAAATGAACGCATGGAAGATTACTTTGAATGTTCCGTGTTATCTTTATCTGTAATGTTAAAGGTGAAATATGGCGTGTCTTTTGAGTATATATTCGGAAATATATATATATAATATACAATCTGTTCAAATCGTACACTTATTGGTTGTCCCGTTTCCTCAAAGTAGCCAATTTTATCTCATAGCGCACACGCTTCGAGTTTCGCCCTGGTAAGTGTCACGTGATCCTGTGACGTCATTGGTACCAAACGATTAGCCGTGTCGCATTGAGTTGTATAGTATTGTCTATGTAGGATTACATTTTATGGTACTTGTTAAAAATGCCGTGTGCTGTTGCTGGGTGAAAACGTTTGCATAAAGAAGGACAAGATAATAACCTAAGTTTCTTTCGTTTCCCTAATCGAGATAATGATATATTAAGATCTGAAGTGTGGTTAGACCGTTACCGAAGAAAATCGCCCCACTCGTCGAGAAAGTGGGAACCTACGAAAGACGCGCGAGTTTGTAGCAAACATTTTGAGTTGACTTCGTGGGAAGTCCATCCTTTGGTTTCATTATCTTTGAATTTGGAGAACAAAAGGCCATGCATATTAAAAGCAACAGCGGTACCAACGATAGTTGACTATAAAAATGAGAAGTGCATTACCCGCCGTCTCCAAGCAAGTTGTATTCGCCTATTCGACCGGCGTTGAGGAGGAAATTCATACATGAAGTGAGATTGAAATTTATGTTCAATTATCTTAGTACCTCATCGGGTATACGTATGATAATTTGAAGAAAGGTGTATAGTCTTAGATCTTTATATACACCGTGAATGTTTAGCTGCTGAATTAGAAGCATGCGTCTTTACGTGAATCAATGAAGAGTTGACGGCGCTAATAATATGTAGCCGTCATTTTTTTAAATATTGCTAAGAACGTTCAGCATATAAATTTAAATGAATCCGGTGAAATAAACACTGTGTCTTTGTTCCCAAATTTTAATTTTAATAATTTTTAATTATAAACCCCTTCTGCCAATAGTGTTATAAATATATATTATCAACATATATAGGTCTATGGATTTGAAAAAAAATACAAAATGTTTCATGGATATCTATTACAAGGCAGAACATTAATAATATTACTAGCTTTTATATTAATTCAGTAATGTTTTATGGCAAAACAACAACAATAACGCCTCTTAGCTCGTGCAATAAGTAAAACAAGTGTAATAGAATAATATACTTTATTGTTATGGTAATTGCATATGTTTTGTCTGTTTTCGATCTGTATATCAGGAGTAAGTATACATGAGTACGTATACTTACTAACTGTCTATATCGTGCTCATAATACATTTGGCTATATTATTTAAATCATAGTATTTTTCTGTCTTTGTGCGCGACAATTAGAGCTCGCATATCATGTGATATATCCGTCTTGTGCAATACGCGTCTGCCCTCGGCGGTATTACACTGCTCAAGTAATTGCAATAAACAGGAAATATATCATAAAACTAGGTTTCCCTAAATAGTGCGTGCTTTTGTGATATACCGACGTATGTACCCTAATTAGGCTGTACTTCAATAGTGCACCGCAGTATTTGATTAGTCTGTATCGATATTTGGGGGCAGTGGAGACTAGAGAGCGTGTCATATTACAAACACCGCTCCTAGAGTGTTTGGTGTTAATGGCGACTTATGGCAAATATATAATACTATAGAAATTATATGCTGTTTCATTTATTATTGTTTTCATTAATTTTTTATCAATTATGGATAATATCTAATAAATATATTTGTTCCATGTCTACTTATCGGCAAAAATATCTGACGCTCGTATTTAGACCAGGTTTATTCATTCGGAATATACTACATTTCGCGGTTATTGTGTATGTACCAATATATTGCAGTGTTGCGGGTGACTTACTGTCAGATTTCGATGAAAACAATGTTTACGTTGTTTTTTGTTTGTTGTTGCTATCAGTGTATAAAGACACTATTTTGTTAGATTAGTGAATAGTGTAATGAACCGCTGAACGTAACGAATGACATGACACGATAGTCTTTACAAGCTCTCCATTTGCACCGCGTTCGACTTCATCATCAGTTGATGAATCCGATGTATTTTCGTCCTCAGACACGAATTCTGGCTCAAAATCGTAAGGTTGCAATTGTGTAACCGTCTTATCACGGGCATTTCCTCTGACTCGGTATCATGATCGCTTAATTCTCGCATTTTCACACAAGGTATACTGTTTTGCGTTCAGTCCCAATGTAAACAAATAACAGTTTGTTCCCAATGACGTCACTTCCGGTAATTCGCGCAAGAGTTTTTCCTCTTAGATTTGTTCCGATATTTTAGCAATGCCTGTTCGCCTGTTCGATTTTTATCTTTAAAAACATATTTTTACTGAACATACATCAATGGCATAGTAATAATCGTATTTATAATGATATTTAATACTTACAAACATATCAAAAGCGGATTTGTTGATTTAGGACCAATTTCTGCTTTAAGCGACTATGTAATGAAGGCCGTGAACCCACTGGCCTCTATTTATTGCTGTTTGTATTTCGTGAACGCATTTGAGCGCAACTGTCCCCAGTGTCCAATAATGTCGTCGGACACGTTGTAAATAGCTCCACCGCCGACTTCTCCACTGGCGCCTGTAAACGGCAAAAAACAGCATGTCTGAAAAAACAATAAAACGTAGACATTTCGCTGAGCGATGCTACAAGTTGTCTACAAATAAAAAGGTATTATTTGACACCTGTTGTCAGACGGACGCAATAATATGGCTTTTCACATTAAGCGTAGGATTTATTGCCTATTTGAATTAATTAAAACAAATAATTATGTTTTACCACGAATAACTCAGACATACATTTATAATGTTTATTCGAGCTTGTTCAGGTAATGAACCACTATAAACATCAAGAGATAATTAATTGGAATGAACAATGCTTTCTAAGTTATGTGTAACAAAGAATGGAGATAATGCGAACATGTGTTGTAGAACCTCAAATAACTCAAACAGAATTCCTTTGTATACATTTCTAAAGTGCCTATCATAGCTTGTTCAGGGTTAGGGCCCCAGCCCTTCCATTCATATTCATTTTGTCATTTTTTGTTCATGCTCATTAAAGGTCTTCATCATGACCGCTGCATTGTTTCGGGTGCAATTTCGCTCACATCACTGAGAGCAGTGGCAGAAAACAATAAACGTGACTCCAGCGTAATTGGAGTGTCTACAATAGAATTTGCAGCAACTCTGCAGTTCAGGGTGAGAAGGTCCTAGGCCCATTCTACATATTTTATCTCGATGTACATGGAGGATGAGCCTGGCATTCCATGCCTGTTAGACGCCATATAACCGTTCATGTGTTGCTGCGCCTTAAAACCCAATTCAATTCAATTCAGGTAATTAACCATTATAAACAGCAAGAAATAATTCATTTTAATGAACATTGCGTCCTAGGTTATGTATGACACCGAATGGATATAATGCAAACATGTGTTTTAGGAATGGTTATTCAATGGCTCCCAAATTTACCCAGTGTTCAAACAAGGGAATTTTTTGGGAATTATGAGTCAGGACCCTGTACATGCGACTTCTAAATCTCTGTATAAATAATGTTTATGAAAAAATCATTTTCTCTTTATTTTTACCTACTGAATATTTCGAACTACCGGAAGTTGACCGGGTGGCCATTCTTAATCAAAGATACGGTGTGATAATATACTCTAATGACCATTAATTGTACCATTAACTGAATTAGGTGGAGGTTAACTATTCCCACGGACATCTTTGAACATTGAACTGTCTGCTGTCTCTCAGAGACAAAGATAAATGGCTATTAACAGACGCCTGTTGAAAGGATCACAGACTGTATGAGCTCTTGAATTTCGGAAAGATTCAGAGAACTGTGAGATCTTAAAATGTTACAATTATCAATGAAATTGATATTTAATATTTTCAAATATATGACATATATTTTGGGGATTGTGTCTAAGGGACGTGTCTTAAATGACTTAGATCTACAAACTCAATGGCCCGTATATTTGTTATTATCGTTTCTGATATCATGGAGTCGAATGGCATTCATACGCTCGTAAACAATTTGTGTGCATTAGACCCACCTGTTGTTTTGCCGACTAATGAGTTAACACTGTCAATCGATGACGTATTCAGTTGTTTTTGCCTTCGAGGCCGGAGCCTTTTCTACTATTTCGGACAGTGAGGCCATGCATCTTTGAGTGACGTTATTTGTTATTTCCCGTATTAAAGGGAGTACATCAGGATTTTCATGGAAGTCTAGGTGTCCGACTTAAAATTGACAAATATTAATATTTTTTATTCTATATTACCAAAACATAATGAATGATCCTACACATTATCTCTTGTTTGCAGCAGTAATACGTGCTATCCTAGGTGACGCACTAGGGTTAATTTCAGTATTCTACTCCCGATTCCGTCCTTACTATATGGTGTTTTGAAAATTTAGACATTAATGAAATGATTCTAACATCATAATCTGATTGATTTAAGTTTTATCATGAACTAGAACAATTTTATAAATTAAGATGTTTCTAGAGATACCCTCTTTAAATTACCAGGTAACATTTTGATACTTCCTTTGATTGCTGAACTTGTCACCGTCTGGCTATCTTTTCTTTGGGCCATCTTCTGGAATAGTGAATACAGCGAGAGATACGATGCTTCTGCGTATTAATAATAATATAATATATCTCTACTGCGTGTCCGTGCTGATGACGGCCCTCAGTGCATATGTGTATTGAGAATAATTGAGAGGTGTACAATAAGGCTCTTGACGACTCTATTTATGACAAATTACTGCACTATAATAGGGAACTTGACGCCTTTATTTATGGCAAATTGCTATACAGCAATAGGGCACTAGACGCCTCTATTTATGACAAATTGCTGTACTTGACGCCTCTGTTTATGACAAATTGCTGAACAGCAATAGGGTACTTGACGCCTCTATTTGTGACAAATTGCTGTACAGCAATAGGACACTTGACGTCTCTATTTATGACAAATTGCTGTACTGGATTATGGCACCTGACGCCTCTATTTATGGCAAACTGCTGCAGAGCAATAGGGCACTTGACGCCTCTACTTATGACAAACTTCTGCACTATAATAGGGCACTTAACGTCTCTATTTATGACAAATTGCTGTACGGTAATAGGGCACTTTACACCTCTATTTATGACAAATTGCTGTACGGTAATAGAGCACTTAACGCCTCTATTTATGACAAATTGCTGTACAGTAATATGGCACCTAACTCCTCTATTTATGATAAATTGCTGTACAGTAATAGGACACTTAACGCCTCTATTTGTGACAAATTGCTGTACTATATTAGGGCACTTAAAGCCTCTATTTATGACAAATTGCTGTACAGTAATAGGGCACTTAACGCCTCTATTTATGACAAATTGCTGTACAGTAATAGGGCACTTAACGCCTTTATTTATGACAAATTGCTGTACAGTTATAGGGCACTTAACGCCTCTATTTATGACAAATTGCTGTACAGTAGTAGGGCACTTAACGCCTCTATTTATGACAAATTGATGCACTATAATAGGGCACTTAACGCCTCTATTTATGACAAATTACTGCACTATAATAGGGCACTTAACGCCTCTATTTAAGAACATTGCTGTACAGTAATAGGGCACTTAACGCCTCTATTTATGACAAATTGCTGTACAGTAATAGGGCACTTAACGCCTCTATTTATGAAAATTGCTGTACAGTAATAGGGCAATTAACTCTACTTAACCCCTCTTTTTATGAAGATTGCTGTAGAGTATAGGGCACTTAACGTCGTCTCTATTTATGACAAATTGAAACGGTTTTATGACAGGAATGTAAAACCTCTGAGCCATTTCAATTAGAGACACAGTAAGAATTCAACAATCTAACACATTGTGGAAACCTGCTCTCGTCTTTAAAAAGCATAATGAGCGATCCTACTCGGTAATGACAAAATATGATAATGCCATTTACCGTAGGAACAGAAGACACTTTCTCAAAAGAAGGAAAATATCTCACGGTGTCAAAGTGAAGGTTCACTTCCCGCCAAAGTGCCGCAAAGAGAATAAAAATAAATAAAAGCAAAAAATAAAAAATAAAAAATAAAAAAATGCCTCTTCAAATGCCACAAATGTGTTAAAAACAAACCACTTTCATCAATAAAAGTACTGATAAGCCCATCTCGTGATATGGCAGACACATTAAAAGCTAAGTTATTGTGTCTAACTAAACTGTCATGTTAACCCCTTCCTGTTGAACGCTCATTAGCCCGGTTAGGTGGTATGCAGTGTTACATTAAAGACACATCACACTTGTAAAATCAATAAAGAAATCAACGTCATATAAAGTAACAGTAGTTATCTCTCAGCAGGATGTAGCTCTGAAGTAGGTCATACTACACCAATTCATTTTCCATAATAGACATTTTATTGAAAACTTGCTGTGTTATACCGTAAAGTAATAAGGTGGTATGCAGTGTTACATTAAAGACACATCATACTTGTAAAACCAATAAAGAAATCAACGTCATTTAAAGTAACAGTAGTTATCTCTCAGCAGGATATAGGTCTAAAGTAGGTCATACTACACCAATTCATTTTCCATAGGCCTACCTTATAGCTCTTAGCTCTGTACTGAGTCCCCTAATATAGGAAGCTATATTTGTATTACTTGTTTTGAAAGACCTATCTTAGTTTTATCAAAAAAACATACAGAAGCCATACATTAAGTATATTTTGAAAAAGCTGTTTGGGTCGGATGGTGCTGACCCACCTACCTGCATGTAGAAACCTGAGGAAAATGTAAAATATACTTCTTTCTTTGATTATGCAACACATTATGAATACATTGTATGATTTAATCTATATAAGTACTCTTCAAAAGTTGAATATTAATTTTTTAGCAAGATTGTTTTGGTTTGTTTACCTTGAAAACCAATCAAAATTAAGACATTCTGTGTAAAAGCTCCGAATTTACTCTGGAACTTTTTCTCTGCCCGCTGATTCGTTGCTAATTGGTGTAGTCTGATCAATAATAACTAACATGATAATTGTCCAGCATCCCAGCAACATGTAAACACATCTGTAAAAAAGATCATACTTCTCTTAAGTTATAATTTGAAAAGTATGTATAAAAGTGTTGTTTTAATACTTTATTCATTGCCTCTTACACTGCTATATATCTATAATATACTGTTCTTTTTTTGCACTTCGATCAATATATGTGTGGTTGATAGGGATTTTATTAAAAACTGAGTAGGTAACAGTTTATACTCTGGTCTAGATATACACTGGTTGCCAAAATCGTTGTATTGTAGGCTAGGTTTAAATATAACAATGAACGGGACTGTAATTGCTTTTAATATGTATTTTAAGTGTAGCTATTATATACTGAGATGATTACAATGAAGTTGTTGGACACGATTAATCAGCCCTTGACGCGCCGTATTCCAACTGGTGGCACACGTATTCCAATTAAAAGGCAAGGAAAAAACACTGACGAATATCGTGTGTACTTCTGCATTATTAACGGTATTGCAGAAAGCCTCCCTTTATCTAATTATGCGGTAAGGCCCCTGATTCATGTTGCCACACAGTAAGGTTTCAAATGGATAAATGCCCATAAAGTTATGGTACAGATACATATGTGTGAAGTATCGTAAAACAAAGCGTGAATTTATATAAGATATGTATATAATCATGATTATGATTTCATGCGACTTAATTATGCTCATGTTTTGAAATATGTGCATATTCTAAATATTTTGTTTTTTTGTTGTGCTTAGCTGTACCATGCTAAAATGTTTTCTGTTTTTTTAATTCCTATTGTTACTTGAGTTGATTACCTAATTAAGTTATACTGTAAGTGTCTATGCCAATGATAGATAATTGTATTACTGTATACGTCTGAATTGAAAATGTCCTGTTAGTTAGTTTATAATACACCAGCATACTTTGGCTTATAGTATTATAGTTATTAGATGGTGAAATATTAAAGTGTTATACCACATGTTGTCTCGTGTACCATGTACTATAAACAATTAAAGAAATATAGCATGTGAAGACACATTTGATATACATTATGTGATCATGTACATTTTTTGTTCGTATTATGTATTTAGCTTAAAATGAAGCATATGAAGACACATTTGATATACTTTAAGATCATGTACATTTTTTGTTTGTATTACGTACGTGGCTTAAAAAGAAGCATATGAAGACACATGTGATATACATTATGATCATGTACATTTTTTGTTTGCATTATGTATGTGGCTTAAAATGAAGAATGTGAAATGATATATAGGTTCCTATAGAAACCACAGCGTCCGAAAGCAATGGCATCGTAGGTCCGCATTGTACTGCTAACAAGGACTTGAAACTACAATGAAAGAGACAAAAAACAACAGAAAGGGTGGTGAAGACAGGGTTACCGACTTGGAACGGTCAGTAGGCAATAAGGCCTACTGGTTAGCTTGAATCGATTTTATATGCGCACAATCCTCGCTATTATCCTGTCTTCAGCGCCCAAATAGAAGACACATTTGAAATACTTTAAGATCCTATACACTTTTTGTTCGTATTACGTATGTGGCTTAAAATGAAGCATGTGAAGACACATTTGATATACTTTATTATCATGTACATTTTTTGTTCGTATAATGTATATGGCTTAAAATGAAGCATGTGAAGACACACTTGATATACTTTATGATCATGCACATTTTTTGTTTGTATTATGTATGTGGCTGTCGCAAGATGACCCTAGTGGTTTGGGCTAACTCAGGTAATAATCAATGACGGTGAATGCTTTTACATAAGTTTAATGCAACATTTAAAATATGTTAAATATATATAAAGTTATAAAAACAACAACAAGCGAATACACAGATGAAATATGAAAAGACTGTTCTCATGAACGTTTAAGACGTTCTTAGTTTTATCACAAATACTGAATTTGTCGACTGAATATATACGACACTAACATGATGTTAAAGTTATAACAATGTTGATGTTCACACGAATTATGTTCAAGCGCGATAAATGTGATGAACGAGAGCTCATGAATATGATGATGCGTCAATCCAATGGGTGATTGTTATCAAATGCCTTCTATAAGGGTTGATGACGCGATATAATGATGATTAACCTCCACTGAGGTGGTTGATGAATTTGCTCCAGTGAAGACTGATATCGGGCCCACCTCGTGTCCCTGGGGTTGTCGATTCTATAACCTGGCCTTGTCGCACAGGTACGGGAACCGTCTCCACCGCTCGTAACATTATATGTTGATTCTAGTGTCGAATCACCCTTAAGGCTTAGCTCCACTCCGCGAGGCTTATCTGCACCGGACGGTTTATCTGCACCGGACGGATTATCTGCCCCGGACGGGTTATCTGCACCGGACGGGTTAGGCTGTAATAATAAATACGTTTTAGATGTCGGTTCATAAACACACCAGTCTTATATAATTATCACTACACCAACAAATCATTATCTAATAAATATGTAAGCTGTACTAATGATGAGTAGCAATGTATACATATTCTACAACACCATGTATACGCCATGTATGTCGCTGTTAACCAATGCCCCTAATACATGTAATATAAATAACCCTAATTAGCTCAAATAAAGTAACTTCAAAATCATATGCTAGTCTCAAGTTAATGTTTTGCGAAACATAAAAGCTAACCGGATGTCGTAACCGCCAACCAAGATGGCGCCGCCAACTGAATACAAATGTAACGATAAAAGTTCATGAAATAAATACTGACCACATATTGCCTGTGAATTTCGCCGTCCAACTTCTGCTCCAAACAAAGCAACTATCAAGCAATCCCGGCCAAAACTAGAAGACAATGGATTTTATAAAAAAAGTTACGCCCAAACCATTATTTCCCCCTTCAGTCCGTGACACACGTGACAACATTAAAATCTACACGAAAGGACCCTTAACAACTTTGCTCTTTAAAGAGATAGACCTATACTTTTACATTCATTAGCACAAAACTAAACTTATTAAACGGCCCTTTCGGACGACCTCTGTCGGCCACTTAAAATGTGCACGTTTTTCCGTGTTACCTGAATAGATCATGGACATTGTGAATTGGTTTCAACCCGTGACGTTTTGTGACAACATCTCCCCACTTAAAGAAAGTGCTACACTTTTTAAAATTCAACAAAATGATAATTAATATTTACATGTTAATAAACTATTAATTAGTCCTAGCAAAAGACATGGTTGCATAATAAGCAACATTAAAACAATTTCAACAATATTCTACAATTGTACACTACACTGTCGTAACATACACTGCTATTGTATTGGACCTGTCATTATGTGCGCCGACTTAAATAGTCTGCCGCAATATTGTCCTTTCCACGGTCTATTACCCGGACTCTCCTGTTACCAATAACACAACTTCAACTGATTTTGAGCTATCTTACAAGTCTCCTCTAGTTTCTCCTTTAGATCTAAAACATACTGATATGTAGTCTTAACCTCATCATTATGTATTTCACCTGCCCACATCTCTCTAAGAATCCTCATGGGACGTCTAACTGATCTACCGTACAATAACTCAAACGGAGAAAATCCTAAACTCTCTTATGGAACCTCTCTAAATGCAAACAGCAAAGCATTGAGATACTTGTCCCAATCTTTGGGTCTCTCTGTACACATACGCCGTAACATTTGCTGTAGCGTCCCGTTAAATCGTTCGACTAACCCGTTACACATAGGGTGATACGGTGTTGTCGTGATTTGACGCACAGACAATAACCTGCTAACTTCAGCCATAAGTTTTGACGTAAACTGTGACCCACAATCAGTCAGCATTTCCTCTGGTACACCTAATCTACTGAACATATCGAATAATGCCTCAGCTACTCTCTCAGTTGCAATTGAGGGCAATGCTAATGCCTCCGGATACCTAGTTGCATAGTCTACCATGGTTAAATTGTATCTATTTTTCCTATCCGACACTGGAAAAAATGGTCCAACTATGTCTATGGCTACCCGCTTAAATGGTGTATCTATCAGTGGCATCAGACCTAAATGTACTTTGGTCACTCGACCTTTAGGTACTGTCTTTTGGCATACATCGCAGGACCTACAATACCTAGTTTCATCTCCACTAACACCTGACCAATACAATACTGCCAATACTCTGACGTTTTCTTTACGCCTAAATGACCTCCCATAATCGACTCATGAACTACCTTAAGCACTGTCGTTCTATACTGGGTAGGTACCACTAATTGGTGAAACTGTCTACCACCACTATCTTCAAATTCTCTTGACAATAACCTATTCTCATGTACAAACTTAGAACAACCGGACCCTTTACACTTCTTCACTACACCATCCTTAGCCTTTACTTTACAAGGATCTAATGACTCGTCTTGAGTTTGTGCTTCTATAAACTCCACTTTGTATATGTCACCTATGGCTGCAGGAACCATTACTTTTCTATAAGCCTGAGCTTGCTTCTGAACCTGCGATCTAGTCTCTACTGCATTACTTATGCTACTCCTAAAATCGGAAGTACTGAACCTTTTATGTTTCCTATCGTTAAATCATACATCGGGTCGTCCATACATAGGGCATGTGTAGTCCCTTTAAAGAAAGGTGTATCTACATCTATATTCTCGCTATTGGCACGTGCTCTACCGACTTATTTAACAACATACACGGTGACTGTTTACCTACCAACTGGTCATCCGTAACTAGACTACGCTTAACTACCACACATGTACAACCTGTATCCCTCATTACAATTACGTCCGTGCCATTCACTCTACCATCTGCCGTTGGAAGATTTGCATACGGAAAGAGACATGTTCCGATCTTCGCCATTATGCCATCCGATCTAACACAGCTACTATCTCGTTTTTAATAACCGGACTGTTACTACCTCTGCCTCATCCTCTACCTCGGTTTTGACCACCTCTACCTCTACCGAAATTACATGGGTTGTTAAAACCTTGGTTCTGACTACCTACATTGTTGTCCCCTCTACTATTGTCACTAAAATTGTCTACGACCGCGGATACTTTCAACACTTTCCTACACTCATGTGAAGCATGATTACCATTACAATGACGACAACGAATAAAAGGTCTACCCATGTTATTACTACTATTGCTACCTCCTCTAGCACCCATCGAACTACATCCACCTCTATAGTTTCCACTTTCTGTTTATTACTATGATTATCCCCTTGCCTATCTCTAAATGTTCTGTCTTTCTTCACTTCATTATGCGCTCCACCTCTAGCCTCGGCAAACTGATCTGCTTGTGTTGCCATTTCTTCTCCACTAGCTAATTTTCTTTCTTTCAAAAATACGAACAGATCTCTACTACAAACATTTAATAGCTGGTCCCGCAGCAAGGAATCTATGAGGCCTTGATAAGTCTGTGCTACCTTCCCTTACTCTACCCATCTGTCTAAATTATTTCTAGACCTACTAATGAACTGAATAAATTACTCGTCTTTCTCAGGCAAGCAAGCTCTAAATCGCTTTCTAAAACCTTCTTCCGTTAACTCAAATCTCTTTAAAAGAACATCATAAACTTGTCATAGTCAAGCGAATCGGAACTAGGTAATCTAGAAAAGACATCTAAGGCCTTGCCTCTCAATAACGCACTTAAATGCCCACTTATCCTTGGTCCATTCCTGTAACTCAGCATAACGTTCAAACCGTAACAAGTAACTGTCCATGTAATCTTTGTCAGCATCAAAGTATGGTAACTTCGGACCTTTTAACTTTCCAGAATAACTATCTTTACCTAGAGTTTTACTGTCCTTACTATATGTCTTAGCTGCTTCCAACTCTAAAGCTAACTCATGATCAAACTCTGATATCTCCATCTCCATTTTTATCTTAGCCTTAGCTAGTCTACCATCTGTTTCAAACCTCTCATGTTCTAACTCTGGCTTCTTCCTTACTATTCTACTTTCTAATTCTAGCTTCTCTGTGGCTAGTCTACTTTCTAATTCTAGCTTCTCTGTGGTTAGTCTACTTTCTTATTATAACTTCTCTTTAGCTAGTCTAACCTATCGTTTACTTCATCTCCCTTCTCGTTATCTAATCTACTTTCTTCATCTCTTTCCTGCTTTGTTAATTCTCTTTCCTTAAGTCTAAATCCCCTTTCCCTAGCCTGTTCATCTCTAACAAAGGTTCTAAGCTCCTCTCCAGCATACCCTTACTCCTTACCCATATCCGTAAGTTCCTTTATGGACATCATGGTTATAGACATTGTGGAATACTGACAATAAGTACAGTACACAAGTCACTAATAATTCTCCTCTACTAACTACTAATGGTAAGTCACTGTGTCCTCAGTAAATACCAGGGATCATCATAGGACAAGTTACATACACATTTGTACTAGCGCTAACTACAAACGATCAGGTAGAGATAGTATCTAGCTTCCACAAAACATATACACTACATAAAATTATCTATATTTGATATTGGACATAAACCTTAAACGATCATAGAAATGTGTATAGCATGTACATGTATATTTACTTCTCCCATCAAAATAATTATACTCGAGTGTCACAAAAGAGTAGAACGTCTTGTTCGCCAACCTCATTGGTATATCAAGGGAGGTAATTTAAACACCCAAATTATGGAGCAAAACGTGCCTCAGACCCAATCGTGTAGACCACTGCGAACTCGTGCCAAGGAAAGAACATACAAAACAACAGTTTGGACTTACCCTACCCTTGCCATGTCTTGACGTGTCTTCCAAGCTGTGGCCGTGATCGTCTCCAGTCGCCTTGATGGATCAGAGGGTGGTACACTTTTCTAAAATGATAAGTAGAGATTTAAAATAACATAATAAAGATCACTTATTGATTCTTTCCCCCCGTAGTTGCCCAAAATCCAACTACCCTGAAAACCATTTGCCGCAAGATGACCCTAGTGGTTGGGGCTAACTCAGGAAATAATCAATGTTGGTGAATGCATTTAAATAAGTTTAATGCAACATTTAAAATATGTTAAATATATATACAATTACCAAAAAAAAACAAGCGAATAGACAGATGAAATATGACTGTTTTCATGAACGTTTTTAAACGTTCTTAGTATTATCACAAATACTGAATGTGTCCACTGATTATGTACGACACTAAAGTGTTGTTAAATTTATAACAATGTTGATGTTCACACGAATTATGATCTAGCGCGATAATTGTGATGCGCGAGAGCTCATTAATATGAAGATGCGCGAATCCAATGGGTGATTGTCATCAAATGCCTTCTAAAAGGGTTGATGACGCGATATCATGATGATTAACCTCCACTGAGGTTGTGGTTGATGTTCCTCCATCTGATAACGGGCCCACCTCGTGTCCCGGGGATTGTCGATTCTATAACCTGGCAGTGTCGCACAGGTACGGGGACCGTCTCCACCGCTCGTAACGTTATATGTTGATTCAAGTGTCGAATCACCTAAAGGGATTACACACCCTAAAGGCTTAGCCCCACTCCGGGAGTCTTATCTGCACCGGACGGTTTATCTGCACCGGACGGGTTATCTGCCCCGGACGGGTTGTCTGCATCGGACGGGTTAGGCTTTAAAAATACATACGTTTTAGATGTCGGTTCATAAACACACCAATCTTATATAATTATCATTACACCAACAAATCATTATCTTATAAATATATGTAAGCTGTACTAATGATGAGTAGCAATGTATACCTATTCTACAACACCATATATACGCCATGTACGTCCCTGTTAACCAATGCCCCTAATACATGTAATTTACAACATTATCAAATCACTCGTATATTACTATCACTGAGTTATGCATGCACACATGTATGTCAACTAATGCCCATATTATACAACGCTATCAAATTAGTACAATTTATGATCATTTACAATAATTATCTCTAATATAGTAACTTGAAAATCATATGCTAATCTGAAGTTAATGTTTGCGAAACATGCAAGCTAACCGGATGTAGTAACAGCCAACCAAGAGGGCGCCGGCCACTGAATACAAATGTAACGATAAAAGTTCATCAAATAAATACTGACCACATATTGCCTGTGAATTTCGCCGTCCAACTCTTGCTCCAAACAAAGCAACTATCAAGCAATCCCGGCCAAAACTAGAAGACAATGGATTTTATAGCAAACGTTACGCCCAAATCATTATTCCCCCGTTCAGTCCTTGACACACGTGACAACATGCGCAGTATTAAAATCTACACGAAAGGACCCTTAAACAACTTTGCTCTTTAAAGAGATAGACCTATACTTGTACATGCATTAGCAAAAAACTTATTAAACGGCCCTTCCGGAAGCCCTCCGGCAGCCACCTAAAATGTGCACGCTTTTCTGTGTTACCTGAATAGATCATGGACATTGTGAATTGGTTTCAACTGAACAATGGATTAGCGTGTGACTGACAGGTGGTTACAAGAGCTATGTACGACCAATACGCCCTACCCGTGACATTTTCTGACAGTGGCTTAAAATGAAGCATGTGAAGACACATTTGATATACTTTATGATCATGTATCATGTATATTTTTGTTTGTATTATATCTGTTTCTTTGAATGAAGCATGTGAAGACCTATTTGATATAATTTATGATCATGTACATTTGTTGTTTGTATTATGTATGTGGCTTAAAATGAAGCATGTGAAGACAAATTTGATATTCTTCATGATAATGTACATTTTAGTTTGTATTATGTATGTGGATTAAAATGAAGCATGTGAAGACACATTTGATAAACTTTATGATCATGTACATTTTTTGTTTGTATTACGTATGTGGCTTAAAAGGAAGCATGCTCCTATTATGTATGTGGTTTAAAATGAAGCAAGTGAAGACAAATTTGATATTCTTCATGATAATGTACATTTTTGTTTGTATTATTTATGTGGCTTACAATGAAGCATGTAAAGACACATTTGATATACTTAATGATCATGTACATTTTTTGTTTGTATTATGTATGTGGCTTAAAATGAAGCATGTGACGACACATTTGGTATACTTTATGATCATGTACATTTGTTGTTTGTATTATGTATGTGGCTTAAAATGAAGCATGAGAAGACGCATTTGATATACTTCATGATCTTGTACATTTTTTTGTATTATGTATGTGGCTTAAAATGAAGCATGTGAAGACATATTTGATATACTTTATGATCATGTACATTTTTTGTTTGTATTATGTATGTGGCTTAAAATTAAAGTTTGTGAGGACACATTTGATATACTTTATTATCATGTACATTTTTGTTTGTATTATATATGCGGCTTAAAATGAAGCATGTTAAGACACATTTGATATATTTATGAACATGTACATTGTTTAGTTCGTATTATATATGTGGCTTAAAATGAAGGATGTGAAGACACATTTGATATACATTATGATCATGTATATTTTTCGTTCGTAGTATATATGTAGCTTAAAATGAAACATGTGAAGATACATTTGATATACTTTATGATCTTGTACATATTTTGTTTGTATTATGTATGTGGTTTAAAATGAAGCATGTGAAGACACATTTGATATACTTTGTTATCATGAAAATGTTTTGTTTGTATTATGCATATGGTTTAAAATGAAGCATATGAAGACACATGCGATATACTTTATGATCATGTACATTTTTTGTTTGTATTATGTATGTGTCTTAAAATGAAGCATGTGAAGACACATTTGATATACTTTATGATCCTGTACATTTTTTATTCTTATTATATGTGAGCTTGTGGATGTCGGGGTTATAAATACGACAACGCTTTCTGCCTGGGATCGTGGGTTTATTAAGGGTAGATTCGACAATATACGACATAAACCTAAAACAACACAAAACGAATACTTAATATACAAGACTCGGAACATAGACAAACAAGACAAATACGATACAAAACCCACAGTTACATGTATCGCCACAATACCATTTGTAAGGTGTTGTTTGTCAGTCAGTCAGAGGAGAAGTGCGGAGAATTGATTAGTTTGGCGGGAATTGGTGTTAGGACACAGCATGCAATATAATCGCTCACGCACTCAATCGCTCATGACGAGTATATATTTATCAACATACACAGACTGGACATTAAAAGCCAGTAAAGGTAAACATTGGAACAGACTATAAATACTACGCTATAACTCTGTTCCGGTACATTAGGTTAGCATCCACCAATACTACAATACTAATACTGCAAGGCAAAATAAAAGACATGGGTCACATATATATGTGGCTTAAAACGAAGCATGTGAAAACACATGTGATATACTTCATGTTCATGTACATTTTTCGTTCGTAGTATATATGTAGCTTAAAATGAAGCATGTGAAGACACATTTGATATACTTAATGATCTTCTACACATTTTGTTTGTATTATGTATGTGGTTTAAAATGAAGCATGTGAAGACAATTTGATATACTTAACAATCTTGTACACATTTTGTTTGTATTATGCATGTGGTTTAAAATGAAGCATGTGAAGACACATGCGATATACTTTATGATCTTGTACATTTCTTGTTTTTATTATGTATGTGTCTTAAAATGAAGCATGTGAAGACACATTTGATATACTTTATGATCCTGTACATTTTGTATTCTTATTATATATGTGGCTTAAAACGAAGCATGTGAAAACACATTTGATATACTTCATGTTCATATACATTTTTTGTTCGTATTATGTATGTCGCTTAAAATGAAGCATGTGAAGACACATTTGATATAATTCATGATAATGTACATTTTTTGTTCGTATTGTGTTTGTGGCTGACAATGACGCATGTGAAGAAATATAAAAAGATCGGACAGGGAAAGTAGCTTTCAAGGAGGACAGTCAGCCACAAAACACAGAAACAAACACGCGAACAGACAAACAAGAAGGCAAAGGTAATAATAAATGCAAACGACATCACAAACACAAAATGGTTGACAATAGGGCTACCGCATTGGAACGGTCAGTGCCAAAGTAGGCCACTGGGGGTTTAAACCGGTTCTAGGGTGCACCATACCTCACACTTACCCTACTGTCATCCCATTAAAACACGACAGTGTAAATAACGAAATCCCCGCCATGATCTAATCTCTAGCCAACAAGGCAACATCAATAGGCAAAATAAGTAAAACACTAATAAGCTCGTGTAAATATAATACAAAAAAACGATAGCATAGAAAGCCACAATGAAGGTACTCAATCACTTGGCAGAAGTTAGAGCAACAAGAGAATAAACCATTAAGGGCACGACAAGAAAGATCATAGACAAACATCAAACACCACCGTCTCAATGGGCTTTATGTAGGCGTCATCATAGGGTTCACAGCCTGTCCGGTCATCGTACAATTAAAGATGAAAGCATAGTGGCGAACTGTAAAATGGTCCACCACCAAGCAAGCAGTATGTTGCAAAATGATAGGGTCATAACCTCTTTTGATAAACTTATTAACACGTTTAACAAAGATAGTATGAAAGTAATCATGACCAAGAATCTTACGAAGATTATTAATCACATCACCATAAAAGTCAGGTTGTGATAGTCCTTGTCGCAGAACTGTCATTAAATTACTTTTATATTTAGAAAGAAGATCAGGGTTACGATCATAATTTTTTTCAAATGTTTTACGAAGCTTATGTTAACGGTAACTTTGATTGAGTAGCTTTTTAGTTATACAAAGATTACGAATATTAAAGTCCTCAACTCGGGTACAAGCTCTTGAAAAACGAATAAGTGGAGACACATACACCCCATAAGAAGTTGCTCGGGGAACATCCCCATCCAAGTGGGGGATAATTAATAATGTCAAAATTAAAATCATCTCTCTTGTCATAGATTTTCCTAATTATTTCTACATTTTCAATAGAGAGATCTAAATCAAGAAAAGAAGAGTAAAATTATCAGTTAAATTGGCTGATGTTCTTTAGGATAATAGTATTAACCATAGTTGGAAAGAAAGGGTTGCAATGTTCAATATGTCATCCAGATACCGAGAGGTGTCATTAAAGGCTTCAATAACATCTGCCTGGGTATCTGGTGAAAGAATCAAGAAATCTCTTTCATAGCAAAATAAAAACCGATCTACGACAAGTGGTGCACAGTTCGTACCCATAGGGATAACAACAATTTGTCTATAAACGGTGGTTCCATACATGACGAAAATATTATCTACTAGGAAGATGAGTGCTTCACAAACTTCATAGCAAGTCCACATAGTATAATTGTCTAAACTGCCGTTAGTAAAAAACGCTTTAATATTATTACATGCCAAAAATGTAGTATTTTCTCTAGCGAATGTTTTTTGAATAAGAGAAATTAGGTTGTCTTTAATAAGGTGATGTGGTAAGGTTGTATATAGTGTAGAGAAGTCATAAGTGCTTATTGATGAAATTTTATCAAGAACGAATTTGATATACTTTATGATAATGTACATTTTTTGTTTGTATTGTGTATGTGGCTTCACATGAAACATGTGAAGTCATATATGATATACTTTATGATCATGTACATTTTGTGTTCGTATTATGTATGTTACTTTAAATGAAGCTTGTGATGACACATTTGATATACTTTATGATCATGTACATTTTTTGTTTGTATTATGTATGTGGCTTAAAATGAAGCATGTGAAGTCTTATATGATATACTTTATGATCATGTACATGTTTTGTTCGTATTATGTATGTTGCTTTAAATGAAGCTTGTGAAGACATATTTGATATACTTTATGATCATGTACATTTTTGTTTGTATTGTGTTTGTGGCTTGAAATGTAGCCTGTGAAGACACATTTGATATATTCTATGATCAAGTACATTTCTTGTTCGTATTACGTATGTGGCTTAAAATGAAGCATGTGAACTGATATATAGGGTCCTATAGAAACCACAGCGTCCAAACGCAATGGTATCGTAGGTCCGCACTGTACTGCAAACAAGGACTTGAAACTACAATGAAAGACACTAAAAACAACAGAAAGGGTAGTGAAGAAAGGGTTACCGACTTGGAACGGTCAGTAGGCAATAAGGCCTACTGGTTAGCTTGAATCGATTTTATAAGCGTACAATCCTCGCTATTATCCTGTCTTCACCGCCTAAATAGACAAGACAGTGTAAACAAAACTACATCCCATCAAAAGGAAATCTCTAACAATAAAGTCCACATCCAGAGAAACTAACTAAAGATACACATACACAATAATAAACATCTCAGGATGTATCCAGAATCGTACTGAACAACCATAGTAGTTGCAGCTAAAGAGAAAACCAATCTAGGGTACGACCAGAAAACCCGAGGGACGAAAGCTCATGCACCAACCTCCCTTAGTTGGGGTTTCAGTAGGTACAATCATAGAGTACCAAGAGGTATTCCAGTCATCGCACAAGTGAAAAGTGAAGCGTACAACTAAATGTAGAGGGGTCAATCACTAAACATGCAGTGCGCTGTAAAACCAAAGGGTTATATCCTTTTCTGACAAACTTCCTGATTAAATTTGTAAAGCGGTCAGGAAACCCGTCGGACCCCTTTAACTTTCGAAGTTTATAGTGTTTTAAGGTTGAGGTTGTACTTTTCCAGCAGGCCCTCGTTGCGGCGGTAGAATTTAGCGAAAGATCTACGTAGTTTGTGATAACGAAAACCCTGCTGAAGAAGTTTACTTGTAATAACTTGATTTCGATCATTGAAGTCTATAACATCATTACCCGCTCTAGCAAATCGAATAAGCTTGGAGATATACACTCCATATGAGGTAGCACGAGGTACACCTCCATCCAGGTGTGGATAGTTAACGATGTTAAAATTGACATCATCTCTCTTATCCTAGATTTTAGTATGAATACAATCATTTGAAACTGCGAGATGAAGATGATGATCGAGAAATGCTGTTACTGTATCCGAGCTGTTGGCTTTATTCAACGAGTGCTCTGGTGGATAAATGTTAGTAACCATATGAGCAAAGAACGGATTATCAATAGTGTCATCAAGATACCGAGAAGTATTATTAAAGGCATCAATAATTTCTCCCTGGCTAGCAGGTGACAAACTCAACATAAAATCTCTTTCATAGCAGTACAAAACAAATATGCAACAAGTGGCGCAAAAGTCTTCTGAATAAGCTGAAGCAATTTTTCTTCCAAAACAGACCAAAAACTTGATAGACCAAAACAGATTGATTCCTGAGTTCTCGAAGGCCTTTCCGCAATATTTTGCAATATGTTCTTTAATCGCGGAAAGTCAGGAAGTCAATATTTTTGTTATATTGGTCGTGGTACATCAACTAGAATTAGCGATAAAACGTGCTTTGTAAGGAATTTTGTGAAGTTTGGGTATCCAGTACATTGTAGGGAGCTTCGTCTGCTTACTAATTACAGAAACCTTTATAGTCTCCATAAAAGTCACATGCTGGGAAACAATGTCCGTCTCCAGAAGAGGTGTAGTTAGATAAGCAGAAGTGCTTGCTAGCTCAGCATTCAAAGTATTGATATAATGTAGTCGTCAGACAATAATTATATTGTTGGAAGCAGGTGTCGTAAATTGTAAATGGAAGGCCGTGGAAGCAGGGATGGATTTGATTCGTAAAATGAAATACGTAATTCAACAATTTCTGAAGTAGTTTTCATCCAAGCAGTAAGTGAAGACACATTTGATATACTTTATGATCATGTACATTTTTTATTCGTATTATAAATGTGGCTTTAAATGAAGCATGTGAAGACACATTTGATATACATCATTATCATGTACATTTTGTGTTTGTATTATGTATGTGGCTTAAATGAAGCATGTGAAGACACATTTGATATACATTATGATCATGTACATTTTTTGTTTGTATTATGTATGTGGCTTAAAATGAAGAATGTGCAGACACATTTGATATACTTTATGATCATGTACATGTTTTGTTGGTATTATGTATGTGGCTTAAAATGAAGCATGTGAAAACACATTTGATATACTTGATGATCATGTACAATTTTTTTGTATGATAAATGTGGCCTAAAATGAAGCATGTGAAGACTCATTTGATATACTTCATGATAATGTATATTTTTTGTTTGTATTATGTATGTGGCTAACAAAGAAGAATGTGTAGAAATATTTGATATACTTTATGATCATGTACATTGTTGTTTGTATTGTGTTAGTGGCTTGAAATGTAGCATGTGAAGACACATTTGATATATTTTATGATCATGTACATTTCTTGTTCGTATTATTTATGTGGCTTAAAATGAAGCATATGAAGACACATTTGATATACTTTATGATTATGTACATTTTTTGTTTGTATAATGTATGTGGTTTAAAATGAAGCATGTGAAGACACATTTGATATACTTTATGATCATGTACAATTTTTGTTTGCATTATGCATGTGGCTTAAAATGAAACATGTGAAGCTATATGTGATACACTAAATGATCTTGTACATTTTTTGCTTGTATTATGTATGTGGCTTAAAATGAAGCGTGTAAAAAATACACATTTGAGATACATTATGATCCTGTACATATTTTGTTCGTATTATCATGATTATGTATGTGGCGTTTCAGAAAACATGTTAAAACACATTTGATATACTTCATGAGCATGTACATTTTTTGTTCGTATTATGTATGTGACTTAAAATGAAGCATGTAAACACAAATTTGATATACTTTATGATCATGTACATTTTCTGTTCGTATTATGTATCTGGCTTAAAATGAAGTATGTGAAGACACATTTGATATACTAATAATCATGTACATTTTTTGTTCGTAGTATGTATGTGGCTTGAAATGAAGCATGTGAAGACACATTTGATATACGTTATGATCATGTACAATATTTGTTTGTATGATGTATGTGGCCTAAAATGAAGCATGTGAAGACACATTTGATATATTTTACGATCATGTATATTTTTTGTTTGTATTATGTATGTGGTTTAAAATGAAGCATGTGAAGTTACATTTCATATACGTTATGATCATCCACAGTTTTTGTTTGTATTATGTATGTAGCCTAAAATGAAGCATGCGAAGACACATTTGATATATTTTACGATCATGTATATTTTTTGTTTGTATAATGTATGTGGCTTAAAATGAAGCATGTGAAGTCACATTTGATATTCATTATGATCATGTACATCTTTTGTTCGTATTATGTATGTGGCTTAAAATGAAGCATGTGAAAACACATTTGATATACATTATGATCATGTACATTTTTTGTTCGTATTATGTATGAGGCTTAAAACGAAGCATGTGAAGACACATTTGTTATACTTGATGATCATGTAAAGTTTTGTTCGTATTATGTTTGTGGCTTAAAATGAAGCACGTAAAGACACATTTGATATACCTTATGATCATGTACATTATTTGTTTGTATTGTGTATGTGGCTTAAAACGAAGCATGTGAAGACATATTTGATATACTTGATGATCATGTACATTGTTTGTTCGTATCATGTATGTGGCTTAAAATGAAGCATGTGAAGACATATTTGATATAGTTTATGATCATGTACATTGTTTGTTCGTATTATGTATGCGGCTTAAAATGAAGCATGTGAAGACATATTTGATATACTTGATGATCATGTACATTGTTTGTTCGTATTATGTATGTGGCTTAAAATGAAGCATGTGAAGACAAATTTGATATAGTTTATGATCATGTACATTTTTTGTTCGTATTATGTATGTGGCTTTAAATGAAGCATGTGAAGACATATTTGATATCGTTTATGATCATGTACATTTTTCGTTCGTATTATGTATGTGGCTTAAAATGAAGCATGTGAAGATATATTTGATATACTTTATGATCATGTACAGTTGTTGAGTCTAATACGTATATACAGTTAAAACCTATTCCTCATAGAATGTTGGATGCTGAATCCGGTGAGCACGGGTTCGAGTTTCACTGGCGGCACCGGGTTTCTTCGGTGTGTCATTAGGCAAGATACTTCTCTTAGGCTCGTCCTTTCGGATGGGGACGTAAACCGGACGTAAACAAGGTACAAACTGGGGACGAATCGCGATTTTTTCAATTAAACTCCTTATTTTCGTACGAAATATAATTTAATTGATATAGTTTCAGTCTCAGAAGGCGTCATAATATCGGCAATATAGTAAAATGTAATGTAGGCATAAACCTGGATCATTATATGTATGATTTGCAAATGTATATTGGTCGAGTACAAACATAAATAAGCAAATTGTAATGCAAGAGTAACCGGATAGACCAGTTTATTCGAATTTTGATGGACGTTTATATGTGTTTATACTGGAAAGATGTCGTCTAACTTCTGTGTTTGATTATCTGTTTTAGGAAATGTTAAACATACGACGTCAACATATAAAAACGATATTTATAAGCAGCTTCTTGCTTTTGCCTTCTTGTTTGTCTGTTTGCGTGTTTGTTTCTGTGTTTTGTGGTTTACTGTCCCCCTTGAATGCTGCTTTCCCTGTCGGATCTTTTTATATTTCTTTTCAATAATAAATGAGGTTTTGCAATATTTGTGGTGTTAAGTATGATTACAATATCAAATTCGTGCCTTTTTGCAAGTGAAATGTATTAAACGCTTTGGGTAAAATTGATATGATCCTCGGCACAGCCTCGCATCCTGTACGTTTATCCAAGTCGTTTAAGAAATTAAGTATTAAACAGCCACTCGTGAAATATCCTGAGTATACTGCTTCTATGATATTTCGCAAGAATAATGTGAGCATGCATAGTGATGTTAACATTATGGCCGAAGTTGTTACCTTCATGACCAGTGGCATTGTTACCTTTATGACCGAAAGTTGTTACCTTTATGACCCATTGTTAACTTTATGTCCGTGTTACCTTTATGGTTGCAACACATGTGGCTGGCAATGAAGCATGTGAAGACACATGTGATATACTTTATGATCATGTACATTTTTTTTTTGTATTATGTATGTGGCTTACACGGAAGCATGTGAAAACACATTTGGTATACTTTATGATCATGTACATTTTTTTGTTCGTATTATGTATGTGGACTTAAACAAAGCATGTGAAAACACATTTGATATACTTTATGATCATGTACATTTTTTGTTTTTTTATGTATGCGGCTTAACAGGAAGCATGTGAAGACACATTTGATATACTTTATGATTCTGTACATTTTTTTATTCGTATTATGTATGTGGACTTAAAGAAAGCCTGTGAAAACACATTTGATATACTTTATGATCATGTACATTTTTTGTTCGTGTTATGTTTGTGGCTTAAAATGAAGCATGTGAAGACATATTTGATATACTTTATTATCATGTACGTTTTTTGTTCGTATTATGTATGTTGCTTTAAATGAAGCATGTGAAGACACATTTGATAATCTTGATGATCATGTAAATGTTTTGTTTGTATTATGTGTTTGGCTTAAAATGAAGCATGTGAAAATGACACATTTGATATAATTCATGATCATGTACATTTGTTGTTCGTATTATGTAAAATGAAGCAAGTGAAGACACATTTGATATACTTCATGATGATGTACATTTTTTGTTTGTATTATGTATGTGGTTTACAATGAAGCTTGTGAAGACACATTTAATATACTTTATCATGTACATTTTTTGTTTGTATTATGTATGTGGCTTAAAATGAAGCATGTGAAGACACATTTGATATACCTTATGATCATGTACATTTTATGTTTGTATTATGTATGTGGACTTAAATGAAACATGTGAAGACACTTTTGATATACTTTACGATCATGTACATTATTTGTTTGTATTATGTATGTGGCCTAAAATGAAGCATGTGAAGACACATTTTATATCATTCATGATCATGTACATTTTTTGTTCGTATTATGAATGTGGCTTAACGGAAGCATGTTCCTATTATGTATGTGGCTTAAACGGAAGCATGTTCCTATTATGTATGTGGCCTAAAATGAAGCATGGAAAGAAGGATAAAAATATCGGACAGGGAAATCAGCATTCAAGGACGACAGTCAACCACAAAACACAAAAACAAAAAACACGCAAACAGACACACGAAAAGGCAAAAGTAATAAAAAAAAATGAAAACGACATCACAAACACAAAAGGGTTGACAATAGGGCTACCGCCTTGGAGCGGTCAGTGGCAAAGAAGCCACTGGGCGTTTAAACCGGTTCTAGGGTGCACCAAACCTCACACTTACCCTACTGTCAACCCATTAAAACAAGACAGTGTAAATAAAGAAATCCCCACCATGATTAAATCTCTAACCAACATGGCAGCATCAATAGGCAATATAAGTAAAACACAAATATGCTCGTGTTAATATAATACAAAAAAACAATAGCCTAGAAAGCCACAATGAAGGTACTCAATGACTTGGCAGAAGCCGGAGCAACAAGAGAATAAACCATTAAGGGCACGACAGGAAAGATTATAGACAAACATAAAACGCCACTGTCCCAATGGGCTTTAGGTAGGCGTCATCATAGGGTCCACAGCCTGTCCGGTCATCGTACAAATTAAGAGGAAAACATAGTGGCGAACTGTAAAAGGGTCCACCACCAAGCATGCAGTACGTTGCAAAATGATAGGGTCATAACCTCTTTTGATAAACTTTTTAACAAGTTTAAAATGAAGCATATGAAGACACATTTGATATACTTTATGATGATGTACATTTTTTGTTCGTATTATGTTTGTTGCTTTAAATGAAGCATGTGAAGACATATTTGATATACTTTATGATCATGTACATTTTTGTTTGTATTGTGTTTGTGGCTTGAAATGTAGCCTGTAAAGACACATTTGACACATTTGATATATTCTATGATTAAATACATTTCTTGTTCGTATTACGTATGTGGCTTAAAATGAAGCATGTGAAATGATATGTTTTTTTCCATTTTACCGAAATACTGGTATCATTTCTGACTGGCTGACACAGACACACCAGATAGACCACAGAAAGAAAACGCGTTATTTCCTCACTTAATAAATAAACGGAAACTTACTAATTGTATATGGAAGGTCAGGCATACTGTAATAAAAGAAAAACGGCCAGGTTTTCAGAACAGTCAATGTGTTCTACAAAGCATAAACAACTGAGGGGAAATGTTTAAATGAATAAGTACTCCCGGATAAAATATTTTTCAGCGGATAAATGAGTAACACAATTTAAATATCACTAACAAAATAACAAGAAAAGAATTTATCACAATCAAATGTATGTGAAAATAAGACAGAGTCCCAACTTGACCCTACAAAGAAACAAATGTGAAGATGAAAATAACATGGTTGATGAGTCTAATATGTATCTACAGTTAAAGCCTATTCCTCATAGCATGTTGGATTTTGAATCCGGTGATCACGGTTTCGAGTTTCACTGGCGGCACTGGGTTTCTACGGTGTGTCATTAGGCAAGATACTTCTCTTCGGCTCGTCCTTTCGGATGGGGACGTAAACCGGACATAGACAAGGTACAAACTCTGGACGCAGCGCGATTTTTCAATTAAACTCCTTATTTTCGTACGAAATATAGTTTAATTGATATAGTTTCTGCCTCAGAAGGTGTCATAACATCGGCAATATAGGAAATGCAATGTAGGAATAAACCAGGATCATTCTATGTAAGATTTACAAATGTATATGGGTCGTGTTCAAAAATAAATAAGCAAATTGTAATGTAACAGTAACCGGATAACAGTTTATCCGAATTTCGATGGACGTTTATATGTGTTCATACCGAAAGGATTTCGTCTAACTTTTGTGTTTGATCATCTGTTTTAGGAAATGTTAACGAAGTGTTATGTTTTACTGATTCCGTCTAAAACGAGAGAACAAAGAAGCAGGTTGCAAGTTTAAAACAGTTTAGGTTGACGGAAAATGTAGATTTGTGTTCTGCAGATTAATTCGGTTTTGTCATTGCGTTCGGACGCTGTGGTTTCTATTGGACCCTATATATCATTTTGCATTTACAACTGTGTCACTTGTGCAGTGTGGCGGTGGTAAAACATCTCCCCGTGCATGTGATCAATGTTGTTATTTTCACCCATCCTATAGAGATGGCGACGTTCGACGTTGTTTTAGCGTTGTTTTGCGCTATACTTTGAACAGTTTACACCTTATAAAACATGAGTCGTATATTAAGAACACCAAAAGTCATTCTTTATGCTCTTAAACTTCACTCTGTGTCTACTGTTTATCTTCACCAGGGAAATTCTAATATTTTTACACGTAAATTATCGATCAATTTATCACGAATTAATCTTCATTCGGCATCTACCGTTTATATTCCTGGCACTAATTCTATATTCAGAAATACTGCTTCTATTAAATTAACACCACTTAAAACTTCTGTACTTAATCGATATAAAGTTAGACCACCAGTTAATGTTAATAAGTTAAACAGTAGACGTACGTTCTATCCCTCTATCCTTAAGTGCAACTCGAAAAGGTGTAGTGCATGTAAATACTTGTCGCAAAAGTCCACTATTAAGTCCACTACCAATGGTAGAGAGTTTAGTGTCAGTATACCTTCAGACATTAATTGATCGTCAAGTAATATCGTTTATGTTTTGACCTGAAATCATCCTAAATGTGGTATACAATATGTAGGCCAAACTGGTCGATCCATGAAAGTTCGTTTTCGTGAACATTTATATAAAATGCGTCAGACGAAACGATTTAAAAACTTTCTTTATACACACTTTGGGGATTCGGGGCATTCCATAGATGATATTAGCATTCAGCCCGTGGAATATATTGAATTTGATAATACTGCTACCAAAGGTTACAAGATACAAGCTAGATATTTTGCTGAACTCAAATAGATAAAGCATTTACAAACTCCTTATCCATTGGGTTGAACGATAACATTTATCAAGAAGGAAACATTTCCAATACCCCAGATATAGATCCTTTTAGCATAGTGTCTATTCGTAAACGTAAATGACGGTCACATGGTCTCCGGAAGAACCATAATCTTAAACGTAAATTTAAGAAAGTCTTTACTGTTGCAGACCTTTATTCTATTTATAAAAATTCAGATAGACACACCCTCCTTAGCAAAGTAGTCAGTCTGTCTTTTTCTTGCTTACAGAAACTTGACGAAGAAGCGGATGCCATTTATGTCCGTACTAATCCATTATATGAGGTTGCATCTATTATTCAAAGTTACACGCAACATATTTTGCGTCCACATATAGATGCTCTATCTGACCATCAAAGGCATTTTTTGAAGATAACTTATGTTGATAAAGGCATCGATTTCATTAATTTAGCCGGTATTTTTAATGATATGCGGGTGACTGACAAAATTCCAAAGTATTTCAAGAATATTGAGACTCCTGTTATATGTTACAAGTATAAGAAATCTACTAGAAATCTTATTTTCAATTATAATAGGATCGTTTCTGATCTTGAGATCGAGACATCTATTCCTACTGATTGAGATTGTCAAAATTCTAAATTTTGTTACGAACCTGCCGGTCACATTCTTACTGGAAATCTTGATGTAATTGAGGATATAATAAAGAGGATTCGGCATTTAATTGCCAAAGAACCTAAGTATCGCCTTCCATCTGATATTAATTTTAATGCCTGTCGCAATGAAATTGCGGGTTCTTTAACGGATTTCTGTACAAAGTGGTGTAGGCGAGAAAAAGCAGATAAACATGCACTTACTGCTTGGATGAAAACTATTTCAGAAATTGTTGAATTACGTATTTTGTTTTACGAATCAAATCCATCCCTGCTTTCACGGCCTTCCACTCACAATTTACGACACCTTAAGAAGGGTATTCAGAATTTACATACTAAATTTGCTCTAGTTCCAGCAGACAAAGCTTCCAACAATATAATTATTGTCTGACGACTACATTATATCAATACTTTGAATGCTGAGCTAGCGAGCACTTCTGCTTATGTTACTACACCTCTGCTGGAGACGGACATTGTTTCCCAGCATGTGACATTTATGGAGACTATAAAGGTTTCTGTAATTAGTAAGTAGACGAAGCTCCCTACAATGTACTGGATACCCAAACTTCACAAAATTCCTTACAAAGCACTTTTTTTCGCTAATTGTAGTTCATATACCACGACCAATATATCAAAACTATTGACTTCCTGACTTTCCGCGATTAAAGAACATATTGTAAAATATTGCGGAAAGGCCTTCGAGAATCAATCTGTTTTGGTCTATCAAAACTCTGGAGAAGTTCTTGACAAACTACGGTGTAAGCATTTTCATGCCTCTTCTCAAAGCACCTACGACTTTTCTACACTGTATACTACACTACCACATCATCTTATCAAAGAAAAATTGCTTCAGCTTATTAAGAAGATATTTGCTAGAGAAGGTACAACTTTTCTAGCTTGTAATAATGTCAGGGCTTTTTTTACTAACGCCCCCATTGATAAGTATAATATGTGGACTTGTACTGATGTTTGTAGAGCCTTATCTTTTCTTCTGGATAACATCTTTATAAGATACGGTAAAACTATTTACCGCCAGGTTGTTGGTATTCCTATGGGTATTAACTGTGCGCCACTTGTTGCAGATTTGTTTTTGTACTGCTATGAAAGAGATTTTATGTTGAGTTTGTCACCTGCTAGCCAGGGAGAAACTATTGATGCCTTTAATAATACTTCTCGGTATTTTGATGACATACTCAATATTGATAATCCGTTCTTTGCTCATATGGTTACTAACATTTATCCACCAGAGCTCACGTTGAATAAAGCCAACAGTTCGGATACTGTAGCAGCATTTCTCGATCTTCATCTCTCGATTTCAAATGATTGTATTCATACTAAAATCTATGATAAGAGAGATGATTTCAATTTTAACATCGTTAACTATCCACACCTGGATGGAGATGTACCTCGTGCTACCTCATAAGGGGTGTATATCTCCCAGGTCATTCTATTTGCTAGAGCTTGTAATGATGTTATAGACTTCAATGATCGTAATCAAGTTATTACAAGTAAACTTCTTCAGCAGGGTTTTCGTTATCACAAACTACGTAGATATTTCTCTAAATTCTACCGCCGCAACGAGGGCCTGCTGGAAAAGTACAACACCAACCTTAAAACACTTCTGCGACTAGGCATATCACAACCTTCATTTTATGGAGATGTGGTCTATAAACTTCGAAAGTTAAAGGGGTCTGACGGGTTTCCTGACCGCTTTACAAATTTAATCAGGAAGTTCGTCAGAAAAGGATATAACCCCTTGGTTTTACAGCGCACTGCATGATTAGTGATTGACCCCTCTACAGTCAGTCATTACGCTTCACTTTTCACTTATGCGATGACTGGACTATCTCTTGGGACTCTATGATTGTACCTACTGAAACCCCAACTAAGGGAGGTGGGTGCATGAGCTTTCGTCCCACGGGTTTTTTGGTCGTACCATAGATTGGTCTTCTCTTTAGCTGCAACTACGTTGGTTGTTCAGTACGATTCTGGATACATCCTGAGATGTTTATTATTTTGTATGTAAATCTTTAGTTGGTTTCTCTGGATGTGGACTTTATTGTTAGAGATTTCCTTTTGATGGGATTTAGTTTTGTTTACACTGTCTTGTCTATTTGGGATCTGAAGACAGGATAATAGCGAGGATTGTGCGCATATAAAATCGATTCAAGCTAACCAGTAGGTCTTATTGCCTACTGACCGTTCCAAGTCGGTAACCCTGTCTTCACCACCCTTTCTGTTATTTTTTGTCTCTTTCATTGTAGTTTCAAGTCCTTGTTGGCAGTACAGTGCGGTCCTACGATGCCATTGCGTTCGGACGCTGTGGCATCTATAGGACCCTATATATCATTTTGAGAATTTTTAAGGTTTCTGTCTTTGTTAAACCCAGTAGTTCAAGGGGCCAGCAGGGCTCCAAACCTTTGAGTTTAAAGGATCTGGTGTAAATATTACTGGAGTACGTCCCCTGTAAGTGTCGAACCCTGCAATTTATATTCATTAATGAGTGTTATATTGGTTTGCAACGTTGCTTAATGAAATGTTAAAGTTTTGTTTTTCATTTTTGTATTTTCTATACGCTCGATTAACACCGACCGTCATCTATAGCCTATAATGTTTTTACAATAGGGTAAAACACCATTCAACCACGCAACCAACCGTTTGATAAACGGTACGTTTTATGATACAGAGTTGTCCTTCAGTCCGTATACGTGTATACATCCGTATAAAATTATGCATTCGCCGGACAATAACTTCGAAACCATAAAATTTACACTCAAAAATGTATAGGTCAATTGCATTGGTGAGAAGAGGATTCCTATTATTGTCGGTATGTCGAAGGCCAAGGTCATCATGATCTGAGCACTACATCCATTAAAATCAATATCTGATGGTAATCTATACTTTCAGCCAATCATAAATGATAGCAGAATTTCGGGAAATGGCTAAAAGGAAGCTTCTAGACGTTTGTCTTAAAAAAGCAAGCGTCGCAGAGGACCTAGATTATAGAGCATGGCATATAATCTTCGCTGATTCAGATCGACCGTATTCATAAAGCAACTTAAGTGGAAATATTACTTACAGGGAATGTAGCGACACAGCTAGGCAATCTTTATTATTGAGAGCTCTGAACAATTTGGAAAAATGTGAAAGAATTATAAAAATCGTTTGATAAACAAAGAAGATATGATCGTTTGAAGGTTCGGTTGAACAGATATGACAGCCGCCATATTAGAAGTATGACATCATAGTTCTAAATGACCATATATGAATATTTAAAAATATGAACATTTAATGACTTATAGGAAAACAATTGACAGCAATTATACGAAAAATATGCATACTTAATGGCAATAACGCTTTATATCACCAGTGAAGGATTTTGCATTCAATTGCAATGGTTTTCTTTGCTTTAAATGATATTTATATTGATGAATATTCCATATATGGTAATTTGGAACTATGACTATGACTAAAACTATGACTATAGTCTCAAAATGGCGGCTCCAATATCCGTTTCAGAACAACTTTCAACTGACGTATCTTGTTTGTTTATTATCGTTTTTGATAATTACTTTACCTTTTTCCATGTTTTCAGAACTCCCAATAATATAGTTTGTTTTGCTATGTCGCTACATCCCCTTTATGTTAAAACTTAAGATTTTTACGTATTCTTTTGATAAAAAATTGAGAAAGTTAACACTCATTTATCATATCACCACTGTTGTTCAAACTGTAATACAGTTGAAGTAGAGAATTCACTTGTTAAGACTGTGTGACAATGTTCATTTCTTTTATGGCATTAAAGACATAACAACACATGTTTTGTATTTTGGTTATTTTATTGAAGCAAACCAGTCACCTCATTAGAAACGATAATATTGAAATGCAAAAGAAAGTATATTTTGTAGCGTAACAATTTAAATGTTGCCTTATTGTCTATAAGAGTATCTGCACGTATAAGTTATCAATGTCCACATATCTGCACTTGTAAGTTATCAGTGTCCATATATTGGGAATTACATACAATTATATACAAGCAAGGTTTTAAATTGAGGTGAGGCATTATATTATTATGCATCGAAGGCTTTTTCAAAAGCGTTTTTCTATGCATAATCATCAGGAACAATACAGGGTATACATTTGGCATAATTATAATTCTACTCAGATTAATTAACAAAATGTCAGATAACAGGTAAAAGAAAATGAAAACAATGAAAACTAAAACAAGTTCTTCTCATTTGCCATGTTATTATCCTTCAGGTTCGTCTTCAGCCTCCGGCATCCTATGGGTTATCTTTAAATAAATAAAATAAATAATTGAAATATCGCAAATGTGCATAATGTACAAAACATTTTTATAATAAGATATGATACATTGAAGAAAATATATATTTTATGATACAGAAGACGATTTACACCTTAAAATTCATCACAGTATAAACTATTTAGACAAAGACACAATTATATTAGTTGGTTTCTCACATACCTTGCGGTGTGGGTGTAATACATACATGTCATTTTATTACAATCCATTTTAAGAGAATGCCGAATTGTCGGTCTGTCATTTCCGTTTAGGTGCCTAAGCATTTGGAATTGGCTCGTCTATTTCCGTAAACTTTAATATACCGGTTTACGGAAATAGACGAGATAATTCAGATTGCTCGGTGTGGTACGGAGAAAACTGAAGCAACATACAACGTCAGCATATGACAACGATATGTATAAGCAGCTGCAATAATAAATGGAGGTTTTGCAATATTTTTGGAGTTAAGTATGAATAGAATCTCAAATTCGTGCCTATTTGCAAGTGAAATGTATTAAACTCTTTGGATAAAATTGATATGATCCTCGGCACAGACTCGCATCCTATAAGTTTATCCAAGTCGTTTAAGAAGTTAAGTATTAAACAGCCACTCTTTAAATATCCTGAGTATACTGCTTTCACGATATTTGGCAATAATAATGTGAGCATGCATAGTTTTTTTGTGAAGATCGTGCTTATTAGAGCAGCATTGATGACGATATAGAAATTTGAGCAGACACAGTTTAAATATTAGGCAATATGAAAACATTGTTACGGGTAAATTATCATTCTTTCGCCTTTCATTCAAGTATATGAAGAACTGCTGTAAATAGTCAGATGTTGTAGAAGAAATTAGTGTCTGGTCAGTGGAAGATGTAGAGCAAAAAAAGAATAGTCGTTGGAAAAGTATTAAATAAAGAATGTTTCAGAGGAAAACTAGTAAATAAGCAGATGCTATAGATGGATCCTAGTTAAAAGTCAGACATTGTAGAAGAAACCGAGTGTATATTCAGGCATCGAAGAAGAAAAAAATTATTAAACAGACAGTTGTTTAGCATGTTTAGTCAACATCTTTTGAACAGTTAGTAATGTTATAGGAAAACTAGTAAATCGTGAAATGTTCAAAGGATCTCCATTTTGAGTATTTATTCATGGAATTAGTAAAAGTGTGACCATCGTCGTTGTAACAAAATGAATACATCTGTTCTTTTTTTATTATTAATTTCGTTGGGGCATCATTTGCCATGATTTTAAATGGACTTTCTGCAGCATATTGACCATATTTTCATAGATGCAAATCTCAGATAAATTATATTTTAACAGATTCATGTTAGTGAGTCAAAATCAAGTTAAATTTGTTTTTGTTTCGTTAATATTGACTAAGCATTAAGGAAGTTAAACCTTTTTAACTTAGGGTTTATTGGTAAAAAACTCTTATCGACCCTTAAACAAGGCCAAACTTATGAACATGAAAGTAATGCATGATAAGTCAGTATTCAGATTTTCCACGATTTACCCGGGGAAGGTATGGAGTGTGATTGTTACCTGATATCGTGTGACTGAGAGGGACGATAATTAGTTAATCCTAAGGGAGTTAGGGAAAGCTGGCGCACACGACATTACTGGGCAGACCGACGGTTTGGTCGTTGGAAACCGCATCACACCGCAGCTGTGTGAGTTATTTTTTTTGTAAATAGTTGAATTTTCAAGTGTAGTGTCAGGTATTCACTTTTACCGGTAAAATTATTAGATTTTTCTGTAGGATTTTAGTTGAGTTGTAGCAAATTATTGATTTAATCTGTTATATTGTACATCAATAGATGTTTAAACGCCAGAGATAATCAAATGCATCTACAATCATAAATACAGAAGGGCTCTGGAGGATTCTATATTTTTGTCGTTACCTTTATACTGTGAATGAAGTGTGGATAGATAAGCCGATGTAGATATTAATTTTGTACATTTTGAGGATTTATTTATTTGAGGTTGACTTTGTAACGATAGGCTAACAGTAAGAAATTTTCTAATATTATTTTACTAATTTGTTGTATAGTTTATGTTTTAACTGTTCGAGGCTACACTGTTAATTAACCTAATAGTGTGTGTTACTAACTGTACACGAATAAGGAATATTTGCGCTTGTAAGGACATATTGGCGTACATGCATGTAAATTGTGTATCATTCAATTCATATAGTCATTGATTCATGCAAGATTCTTCATTGTGTCGATATAACATATTTGCTGTTTCGAGTTTAACAGTTATTGTGAGTTGATGTAATTGTAAAGCTGAAAGTGTCTATTGTACAAATAACATGATACAACTTAGTGCATGAAAGCATCTATAATGTTAGATATAGGATCTATGGTTGCTTGCATTAAGAAATGTCATAAAGTTCCAATATAACTTTTAGAATTGGTTGCAGACAAATCCCTAATTTGTATTGTATGGTGGAGCATTAGTGACAACGTCACAACAATAAATATGTAAAGTATGTTCAGTATATGTACATTCCCATATGTAGATTTGTGCTCAGAGTATATCGTTTGTAGCCGTTTTGTGCAGAGTAGCCGTACGCCAAGTCATTGAGTGCTTAACAGGGACTCCAGGGCCGCAGTGAGGACGCCTTCAAAGTTGTTGATCCCACACTCACCATACTGGACGCCGTCAGATTTTCTGGCAGCCTTGAGAAAATTGTAATGGAGCTAAATATACTATTCACCACCACGGATGAGCGGGACCATATGACAACCGGAAGCAGTGTAACCGGGTGAACTTAATGTCATCGACGTGTTAGCTATATGATCTAATTAGTTAGCCACCAGACTTATAATCTTCAGTGTTAATACCATTGATTAGTGAATCGCAGAAACGCTGGGATGAACTGTTCAGCAACAAAAACGCGTACAAGTACAACCAAAAACTTGATCTTCAGTGACATAGAACGAACTGAACTCACGTGGACCTAACAGCGTCTGCAGTCGACAAAAATCCGCGGCTCGCATCCATCTGTCATGAAACTTTAATAAGCTTTCATCACATCATAATGATCATCTTTCATTAATTTGTAATATAAAAAGAGTATGATAACGGATCTAGAATAATATTGTTAATAATTTGTAAATACTTTACTTTGTGTGTGTTCCTTGGAGGAATGTTGCTACTGTTTGATTGATATGACCAATCGGTCCACCCTTACAGTCGTCAAGAGCCTACTGATCGTTAAAACATACAAACATAAGAGGTGTCATGATATTACCCTCAATATATATGATTCTTGCAATTGACCACATTCGCTAACATGTAATTGTGCCTAATTATGATAAAAAAACGTAGAGAAATATCAAAAGGTTACTCGTATTATTCGAATAGTTCGACCTGATTAAATACAGTACACTATTACATCTTAGGTAGTAAACAGGTTTGACAGCTACGACATTTAGTAAATGTTAGTGTTCAAAATTACGTTTAAGGACGTCACGTTAACAATATGACTAAAAATACCGCGATCTGATTGTGTGACGTTCACAATGTGCGACTAGTAAATATTCAAAACCTGAAATTGCTGAAATTGTGCCCTGATTGCTTAATCCTTGTTCAAGATGATGTCGAGCATGTTCGGACATATTCTCTTTGAGTTCTCTTTCTGTCTCCCCGACACAAACTACGATGCAGTTCCTGCAGTTTATTGCATAACAGAAATGTCTCTGCCTACGGTTTTCGCAGCTTTTTTTTTATAATAACTTATCAATTTGAATAAAATATTCAAGGAGACGGAGCTACTGCGCACTCATCCAATGTGTCTCTTTTGAAAATGGTCATTCCACAGCCTGAAAACAAACTGACTTTATTTGTCTCTCTTGCATTTGATTTACACATATTTGGTCTCCATATTATACAACATGCATAAATTATTATATATTTGATTGTTTTTATGTGACTGACAGTCAGTCAGACAGGCTACTGCGGACATCCGTGTCCCATGGACACATTTTCTAGTTTATATTCAAATATACACGATCATCTTTGTGTTTGAATAATATAGCCTATTGATACTGCCTTGTTTGTTATATGATATAGCCTGGCGGGGATTACCTTATTTACACTAAACCTGTATTTTCCATACATGACGTCATAACATGTATATGATTATCAAACGCGACAAATGTTAGAAACAATACTTGTACAAGTATTACTATTAGGGTGTTTCAGAGTTCTACAGTACCATATTATGGAATATTGAGATATATGCATAGCATTGACATATCAGGGTTTTGTGAGGTATCTGGTTTGTGAGAAAACTGACTTTAGATAACACATTCAAATCAATACGTCTCTTACCCATACAGTTACAGTTTTCTTCTGGTTCATCAATACCATACAAACAGTCCTCGATACCGTCGCAAAATGTTGCACATCCTGGCTTCCCATATGGTTCATGCAATCTGCAGCGTAGGGTACCGTTTTCACAGGCTAAATGGCAGTAAGATATGCGGTTTATATGTCTGATAACTAAACAAGTCACACAATCGTTACATTTGTGCAAACGAGTTATATTGTTGCTTGTTTGAAATTTAATATATTTAAAAAAGTCAATAATTCCTACATATATTCCGGTATAGAAATGTAAAATACAAATGTATCAGCTCCCCATCATGATTTAATTAAATCAAATGTAATTTGCCTTTAGAGATAAACTACCACTGTGTATGCACAATAAAATGACTACACTGAACAAAATTACTAAGTATCAACTTTTGTATCTTAACTAACTTTCTTATTTTAAATATCTTTTAGAAAAGATATATGATAAGTATTTTGTTTTGACCCATAGTTTGTAAAACATTTATTTTTTGTTTAAATGTTTACATCTTTTGAGAGTTACCCTCCTTTATATGAAAACATGAAATGTTCTGATAAAACACATAAAACACAAAAAAGATAGAGACTGTCTCAGCTCTTGGTTATTTAAACACCTCGATGGGCTACGCCCATCTCGGTGTTTAAATAAGCCAACTCGCTGAGACCAGACTCTATCTATTACATATAATTACTTAGTAACACTGTGACGTCATAGTGACCGTACTCTAAATTCCAATATCTGGTAGTTGTAGTACAGCATAGCCACGCCCCTTTAGTTACCAAAATTAAACGATTTAATGCTCTGCATTCATTAAAGGAAATATCACCGACCATGCTACAAAGTGTTATTACTATTATTATTATTATTATCATTATTATTTTATTTTTCATTTTTTTTATAAATATTCTGAATTTTGAATGTTAAAGTACAGTGCTTTGGGGTGTATATAATCATTGGTAGTAAAGAAGAAGTTCCTGTTTAAAATCAAGTTTCTCAGCTCATATATTTTAGATTATTTTAAAACTTTCCAGGCTTGAAAATATATCATATAAGCATACATTTATTCAATGGTGAAATGATTTGGGACATTTTTCCATGTAAAATAAATCACTACGTGCAACACCTCTCAGAAAAAATGATTCTATACTACCTGAATGAAGTGTGTTTTTGAAACGAAAAATTCATACTGTCACAACAAACTCAGAAATAAATATTTGCTGTTTTAACAAATGTTAGGGACAAAAGTCAAAATGCAATCATCAGTTAAGGTAACTTGTTGAATTTTGGCACTTTTAAGGATAAAATGAAATTATGTAAATATTGGTGCAAAAACGCCTATTAAAAAATCACAGGTTCAGGACAATAATTTTAGAAATTTTGCTATCATACAACTAAATAGGTAAATCTAAATCAGAAATTAAATAAACATTTTCCTTTCATTTTAAAATGAGACGTTTAACCCAAGTGATTCTATACCCCCCCAAAGCACTGTACTGATTTATTTAAAGTCATATGTATTGTATATATGCCATTTATATGTTGATTTGTATATATTTTGACTACATTGACTGTAATATATTTGTATACTCTCCTATGCTTGGAAGAAATGAAGATCTACTAGTATGGTTGGTGCAATGTCCTTTACTGAATGGAAAGCTTTAAATCGTTTAATATAAAATAATTAAAGGGGAGGAGTCAAAAAGCACCATGCTCTAACTTCCGATAAATGGAAGTTAGAGTGCGGTATATGTTCTGAATGGGTTTATTCTGACTGGGTCACTACGTACCATCGGGGTCAAAGCAAACTGAAAACTCAATAAAGTAAACACTCCTATTTAGTAAACCTTTTTCATTTTAATATCATGTTATAAGAACAATCAATTGATATAGTGTGTTCTTTTTTCAAGTAATTCAACATAATTGGACCACACTTTTTCAACATCGTTTTATCTTTAATTTCAATGCGGGTAATTTCTTAAGAATCGCTAGAATCATTTGAATGAAGGTTTACGCACACAAAAATTAACAGTGAATCGCTTCCCGTTGTTTTAAAAAGTGTAATGACTTGAAATAACGGTATAAAACAACGGTAAACCTTTCATAACTAAAGTGACCATTCCGTTAATTATAATTTGGCAAGTAAACAACAAAACATTTAGCGGATCGGATTGGGTATATGTTTTAGTATACATGGGACTGTTTCGCTTGGTCGATTTTCGGAATAGACAGTATTCGGATTATATGAACTTTGTTTACTAGAAATACACAAGGAAGACAACGGGGACCGTAGGAAAAGATCGGTATAGACAGGAATTCGGATATGACAGTACCCAGATACGGCAGATACCACTGTATTTACCACGTTTCGGTCGCATGAACATATAGTGTTATCATTTTGTGTTTATTCAATCCGCAAATTTCGATTTAAAAGTGTCGAATAATTTTTTAGTCGGTAGGGTATATTTAGATAAGCCAATATTGAAGAACCGAATAATAATGTATATCTGACCATATCGCAAAACAAGATTTACTCACGGAATAGTAAACAGGTGTTTTAAAAAATCCGGAAAAACGAGTGTGTAGTAGGATTCTATCGTTCCCTTTAATATATACATTATACGATTATAACCTTCCCTTTACTATATACATTATACTATAACACTATATCTTCTTCTCTCCTTCCTCTTGCTATACTATTGCAATGAAAGCCGATGAACAATTCTGACAATAAAATATATTAACCGCAGTCAAGGTAAAAGTCATCCATTATGATAAAAAATACTCGAGGTAATGCCACGCGCGCAGCAAAACATCTAGGGCAAATGTGACGTGATCACGTTCGATTGTCAGGTTCCCGCGACTCACTCTCGGCCGCCAAGAGTGACGTGATCACATTCGATTGACAGGCTCCCGCGACTCACTCTCGGCCGCCAAATAAAATACAAGTGCCATACTAAAAAACAGATAAGTCTGTCTGAGCTCGTTGTTTAATTTAAAAAACCACGATGGGTTACGCCCATCTCAGTGTTTAAATGAACCAACGAGCTGAGACCATACCCTATATATTACTTATCGATTGCCAGTGTTGCATTTATCATCTACAAACATATGTTGTTTGGTTGATATGTTGTTATATAAAAGTGGGAACAATATTTATTAAACAAACTAAAATGTCAGCTAAGTGCAAAAGTTGAAATATAGTGCACCTCTACTTATTAATCAAATACAACATTTGATTATGTAACCCAATGCTGACTAGAAATACAAGAATGCCAAAATAGGGAGATACAGTATATAGACAGACAGACAGACGGACGGACGGACGGACGTTCTAAACAAAGTACACACATTTGCATATTATGCTATATATTATAATTATCGCGCCACCTTTACAGATTGGTGTCGACTGAGGAGAGAAAAGCATATACAATTAAAGTCTACTAGACACTTCAGACTAAACAGCAGGACATTTAGGGACATTTACAGAAGCGATTATTTGGAAATCTGGTTGTGAGATGGTGAGCGAAGACACACACACGTATGTAAGATGTAAGGGAGTAGTTGTAACTTACAGTACAATCTTCTACGCGGTCCAAACCAACACATATATACAAGTAATTATATACAATACACACGTATGTAAGATGTAAGGGTGTAGTTGTAACAAACAGTACAATCTTCTACGCGGCCCAAAGAAACACCTATATACAAGTAATTATATACAATAAGTACAAAAGAAATTGGATACAGTTTTATAATACCATGAAAAAACAAACAATTATATTTTAGTTATACATACGGCAGTTTATTTCGTCAATGTAGTACTCGCACTCAGAAATGGCATTGCAAAGTCTGGCACATCCATATTCATAGTTCGTTTTCTTGCAAAGTATCTCTCCCACAGGACAACCTAAAATTATAGCGATATTTTCATTCTGTTTTTACCTATCGCTGTTAATCCATAGGACAAGCAAACATGATAAGAAAACTAGAACTCTTGATTCTAATTTATCTTTTTTAAATTTGCAATCATGATTTAATTAGTATATAAATAAGTTGTATATTATTCTAACACGACCTCCGCAGTCTTTCATATACACAAAGAAGAGAAACAGCTGTATATTATTCTACGATAAAATACAGCTGTTCCATTAATTCCCCGCGTATATTTCATCCGATGGAAGCGACATGACGTCACTTGGTAAATATACGTCACGAAGACAAACTCAACAGTAATTTTAATGAAATGTTAATTACAACAAACTTGCCATGCTCCCAATCCGTGAGCACACCCCGATAAAAAACCATCATATGCATGAGTACAAATAACATTATTAAGCATCTTAAACAAGCTTAGAACGTTTGACGTCATACAGTGAAAGCTATATGACGTAAGGCTTAAAGCAATGACTTAATTGTTTGTCACGTGACTACTAGTGTATTGAAATGCAGAACTTTGAATACGGGGGCGCCCAATGGAACAGCCTGTAACCATAGCAGCCTGATTACCATGACCTCCGAGAAAATATATAGTGCCCCAACAATAGCGCAAACAATGGGGTAATTGTTGTGTTAGAATCGAAATAATAAATACGTACCTGTAATTTATCGGTGAATAAAACACGCTTAGTCGTTCGGATGCGAGTATTTAAATCACTCGTGCTAACGAACTCCTGACTGTAAAACATGCATTTTAAGCAGTAACTAAAATGCCTTATTTTTGAAATCAGGTAAACTCGGATAAAATTGTTACCGATTACATGAACAGGAAAGGAAATGCAAGTATTCAAGTAGTATAGTAAAATATAGTAAAATATTCACTTTCAGAATACACATGAATTATATCCAGTATTTCTTTAATATTTAATTTTAATATGAATTCCTTATAATATTGTCAAGTTAATATTTAATCGAATTTGTCAAGTGTCCCTTTAATACAAAATATCAAGTGTCCCTTTAATACAAATCAAGTATCTCTTTAGTACAAAATGTCGAGTGTCCCTTTCATACAAAATATCAATTGTCCCTTTAATACAAAATGTCAAGTGTCCCTACAAATTGTCAAGTGTCCCTTTAACACAAAATGTCAAGTGTCCCGTTAGTACAAAATGTCAAATGTCCCTGTAATACAAATTGTCAAGTGTCCCTTTAATACAAATTGTCAATTCTACCTTTAATACAATGTCAGTTTCAAAATAGAATTGAATTGAATTGAATGTTGTTTAACGGCTCATCAACACAGTATAGGTTATATAGAGCCGCCCCAGAGAGAGAGAGAGGGGAAGGATACATAGGAATCCGGGAACCGTGCCCTACTCTTATTATCGAATAGATTCCTATGGTTCTTTAACGTGCTCGGAGGATAGACCGATACACGGGACCGCCCGGTTTACGTCCCCATCCGACGGACGAGGCTAAGGGAAAGTGTCTTGCTCAAAAATACACCGACGAAACTCAGTGGCACCGCGGAGTATTGAACCCGCGGACACCGGTTACAAATCCGCCGCGCACTCCAGCCCTCCAGTTACAAAATAGATGAGCACAATCATTTTTAATATAACTCTCTCTCTCTCTCTCTCTCTCTCTCTCTCTCTCTCTCTCTCTCTCTCCGCATAATCGATTAAACTTACTTGGTGGTGGTGGTGTTGTTGTTGTTGTTGGTGGTGGTGGTGGGTGTGTTGGGTTTATAATCACGATTCTTGGCGGTGAAGCATTCCTCCTTCTACTAGACCAAAATCCGTTTGCAGATGTCGAAAATATGACGCACACACAAATCACCTGAAAATAAATGTATGCATTTCAATCGATTGGAAGCTAACAGAAACTATTTTAACTATGTTAAGGGGGGAATACTGGCATATACCAGGTACGGTATAATAGCCTGTACACAAAGTAAGACAAGGCGAATGATTTTGAATGATACTATGAGCTGAATTGTGTTATTAAAAAACATGAAGTAATTAAAACGGCAATTATACAAGTAACCGTTTCGCTATTCTTTTATGGTTTCTGTGAACAAAAACGTATCTTTAAAAACAAATTGCACAATAAAGTGAAACCATTGTTTTGTGCCATTGATGATTTGTATTTTATTTTATTTTTATTTCTGTGTTGAAAGATACAAAACGCATAATATACATATTAGGAAGGTTTTGAGTCACTTCTGAAGCTTTGGAAGATAGCGGGATCTATTACGTTTGGAAGAACAAAAGAGAAAAAGGAATAAACACAGTTACACACATCACGAGAGCTATATTATCAGACATTCACATAATCAATATATTCTACAACTGTTCACATTATCTGATTTTTTTATACAAATGTGCACTTTATCATTCAATGGTTTGTTGAATTTACAGCTGGTATGTGTAATCAAAACCAGGATCAGTCGCGAAACTCTCAAATAAATAGATGGAAAATGTAACGGAAAAACTAGTGCGCATTTCTTATTACAGAGGGGGGCGTCCGTGGACGAGTGGTTAACGTCTCCGACTTGAAATCACTTGCCCCTCACCGCTGTAGGTTCGATCCCTCAGGGGCTTAGGAATCTTAATGTGAGGAAGCTATCCAGCTGGCTTGCGGAACGTCGGTGGTTCTACCCAGGTGCCCGCCTGTGCACGAAAATTGCCCGGAGGGGCACCTGGGGTCTTCCTCCACCAATGTAAGCTGGAAAGTCGCCATATGACCTTAGCTGTTGGTGCGACTATAAAATCCAAATAAATTCAATTATTTCAGAGGTTTCGCTAGAGCAATACTTATGCAAACGTGTTTTGTCAACTTTAAAAACTACAATGAATTAGATACATTTTGTGAAGTAACCGAAATATTCGTGGTATTTTTTATACATTTTGTGTATTTCTTTTGAACAAATTATTTTAAAACGTTAGATGATTTATTTACTTTTCTAACTTTTAAATGATCAACTGTATACCTAATTATAAAAAAATAAGACAACACAACGATAAATGGGAACATTTTGCAGCTCAGAACTGAAAACGTTTAAAACAGCTCGAGAGTGTGGTGGTACACTTCTATTCCTCTCTGCTATTCTTTTCATCTGTTCTGTCCTGTTGAGTGGGTTTGCAAGCGTCTGACCACAGTAAAGGGCCCACTTTACCTCAAAGGGTTCGCCTTCTCAGTTAGCGAGATCCCCCTGGGGAGTCGTACCCCGAGTGTTTTTTTATGCATGTTACAGTATATTTTAACGGATTATTATGTGTGTATATCCTTTATACTGTACTTACACCAAGCTCACATTAGAGTAGGCGATTGTTTCTAAACAATGTATAGTGTACTCAACTATATTATGTGAAACACTAATATGTGAGCTGTATCTGTATTGACCTTACAGACTACCTTCCCCGTGTTTTAGTCACGGAGGCAGTATAATACTTTAGCTAAGTTATGTTAAAATCTCTTATAAGGTATTTTAACTAAGACAACAGTGTCTACTTTACCAGGAAAAAACAATATCCTGTATGCAAAAGATCTTTCGGAATAAAAATTCCTTCGTCAGCTGCCATAAAGAGGCACCGTTGTGTTACTTAAATATTTGGCGTTTTATCCCGTATACACGTATATCCACCCTTATTAATTTTACCTGTGTATTCTCTACCAGTATATGTTAAACTGTGTGGTATCGTGTGTCACCGTGGACTATGTATTAGTATATATATTCACTTCCAATCTTTACATGTATATGTTAGATCGTTTTCACACTAATTTAATATCAGAATACTAGAAGTTGGCATCTGCCGATCAAGTAGTGTATGCTGTTACAATCACCTACTGAACATTCTCTGTTTTCAGTGTATTGTAAGTTTGTTGCAATTTGTTGTATTGTAACAGTTACTGCGTGTTGTAATCGCTTTGAGTGTGTATGCTATTTTATTACAATTCTCCAGTTCTTGACCTGGCGAGATTTTTGTGTAAATATGTAACGTAGTTAGAAAATGTAAATGCTCTTTGTAAATATGTGTGTTATTGTATAATTGTGTCAATTGAAAAATAAAATATTTTCAAAACAAAAAAAACAAAAAGAAAAAAAGCTCCATGTATGCAAAGTCTAAATAAGTTTTCAAACTAAGTATATTAATTAATGAAGTTTTAAAATAAGAAACCCTTTGTTCGTAGTCCATGTTAATATTGAACACATTTCAGTAGAACTGGATTATTGATTAGTATTTAAAAACGCAGGAATCAATACCGAAACATATCATGCTTAATGTATATAGGATAAACAATAGCTAAATAAAATAAAATCACTAATTGTTTCAGATATGAAAATATTCGTCTTAAATTTCCCTTATAGGTTGCGCACTTCTAAATATAGCCTGAGATAAGCGCCGCATTTTGTTTACGATTCAGTGCAGATGTTACATTTCACAGTGGTCAGTATGTATATGTTCGAAATTTTCAAAATACATTTTCAAGAAGGATAAACCATGAATATAATAATCCCCATCAGCAAGGATATCAGAATTGAATAAAAATACCTGTGTTAAGCTCCAATAAAAATGCATGTCAATATTCAGTGTGGATTCCATACTGTTTGTAAACAGAGACATGTGTAGAGATTTTGAGCTGGGAAATGAGTGCCTTTCGTGCATTTAAAGGCTTTGTGATGGAAACAACTAAAAAATAATGTACTTTAATGAAAAGCTGGTGTCTAGCTCTTTAGATATTAGCTGATATGACACACAGGTGGCATATGTGAAAGCAGCACATAAAGCGCATAGCACTCATTTTATAATGTCTGAACTTCAAACATAAAAATTCAATTTTCCAATGTAGATTAATGAAACTGTTAAATTGGGTCAGATCATTCATTGCATTCATTGCATTAAGCAATGTTAAATAATATTCGAAGCAATTATATATATATATATTAACATTTTATTCAAATATCAAGTGTACGTGTTGTTACCTATATCTAAATGTTTACATGTATTGTTGCATGTGTCTCGGTGTGTCATGTTGCATTGCATGATTTGGCCTTGAATAAAGTTAAAAATAGCATAGGTGTAAACGTATTTACAATGTATGCAGATTATTTTTGCAAATTCATTTATGATGAAATTTTGACTGTTCTCATTGGACTATTTGATGCAAATTAATTTGCGATGATTGTTTTCATTGGACAGTTTTGGTGGGGAGGCTTTTGGGGCAGTCTTTGGGCAGTATATAAATGGGCTCTGTGAGCAGCTCAAGAGATTAGTTTAAGTATTCTTCATTAAAGTTAATTTAGATTTGGATCCTTTTAGGAATATAATTGTGAGAGGATTTAAAACATATTGTGCTCATTCATAATTGGATATTTGGACTAAACCGGAAATATTGGAAATTAATTTAGACTGGAAGAGCACTTACTGTTTTGGATTAAAGAGATACTTAATGTTTTGAATTAAAGAGACAATTACTGTTTTGGACTAAATAGACACTTACTGCTTTGGATTAACGAGAAACTTACTGTTTTGGATTAAAGAGACACTTACTGTTTGGGATTAAAGATACACTTACTGTTTTGGAATTAAAGATACACTTACTGTTTTGAAAGAGACACTTACTGTTTTGGATTAAAGAGACACTTACTGTTATGGATTAAAGAGACACTTACTGTTTTGGATTAAAGAGACACTTACTGTTTTGGATTAGTGAGACACTTCATTATTTGGATTAAAGAGACACTTACTGTTTTGGATTAAAGAGACACTTACTGTTTTGGATTAAAGAGACACTTACTGTTTTGTATTAAATAGACACATAATGTTTAGATGAAATAGACACTTACTGTTTTGGATTAAAGAGACACATACTGTTTTGGATTAAATAGACACTTACTGTTTTGTATTAAAGATACACTTACTGTTTTAGATTAAAGAGACAATACTGTTTTGGATTAATAAGACACTTACTGTTTTGTATTAAATATACACTTACTGTTTTAGATGAAAGAGACACTTACTGTTTTGGATTAAAGAGACACTTTCTAATGTGAATTAAAGAAAGATTAAATAATTGTATTTGCACTTAATTAAAAAATTGGATATTAATCAAAAAACTGGATTCGTGTATTCTGTAAGTGAACATTTTATGTAAATAAATTTGTTAATTATATTTTGTGTTGCTGGTTTTGCTTTTTGTTTTTCGTTACATTTAAAACTTGTAACAGTGCATACATATGTTTTTTTCAAATATAACATTCAAGTCCTACTAAATTTAAAAAAACATCACCAGAACTATTTTAAGACAACACATGTGTTAAATTAAATACATCAACATTTAATTGACAGATAACATTCTAAAACATTTACTATGTTCCATCTTAATTTAATTGTGTTTGCTTTTGCTACGGGGTGCATATATGTTGAAAACAATTCGATACTCATATATCGTTTAACTTGTTCTCAAAAAGAGGTGGGAAAATGGAACACACGTTTTCAATTTACATGAATATACGTACTTTTTATAGATAAGTACAAGTACATATATAATATTGTTAATGCGCGTCCTGCAGTGTGTCCATAAAATAATGTATTTTGCTTTTATTTCTATTGAAATGTTACATCTTTGATTTAAACAGTTGTATAATAATATTTTTTGAGAACATACATTCAAAAAACAAATGTAAAATGGTTTCTTTGAATTGTTACAAAAAGTACATAGTTCAGTTTCGAAGCAAAATCTTACCTGTATAATTCCAGCCATCGTAGACGAGTTCACAACATTGAGTGCTTACCGTCTAAATCTTCCGACTTATATACATTTGTTTCAGATTTTATTGACTATTAAAGTGTCATGTCATATACTCATAAAACTTAACATGAAATCGATAAGTTTTAACGTTTATTTCTGTTCTATTTTATTTCGAATTGCCATATACTAGGATATGAGTGAGTGGTAAGAAGGATGGATAATGTTAATTAGGGTAGATTGCGTCTCAGAGTTAAACGTACAATAGTACTTCCCACCAAACCAGTCATTCGGAAGAGACTCTCCGAGGTCCCCATATACGTTAACTTGCACCATAATTCACGCATGCACACAGTACACACTCAAATTACCCCACTTCCACTTGTGTTTCAACTTGATAATGTGATGGGGGCTGTTTAAACCACAGAAATGCACACATATATACATATGCAGCGCCCCCCTCCCGGCCCCCAAACACACACTCTACATCACACATAAACTCAAACATTACTGTTTGCTGTCGAAACTAAAAAGTGTCTCGAGCTGAATTCGAGCAAGAGACCTTCCACTCATTCACCACAGGTCATTACCACTACATCGTCATATTTATTGATACTGATAGTTATAGCAGCATAATTGTTCTCGTAGTCGTTACCACAGTAAAACGCGAATGTTTACGATCTGTAGAAAATGCAAACCTCGTTAGAATACTAGAAAACCTTCTTTTCCATGAAGCCAAAAATGTGTGCTAGTGTAAATCAATCAGCAAAAGATGGTTGAGGTTAAATACCTTCTCCTAAAGATTGCTTCTTTTAAATACTGACACTGGAACAAATGTCAATATGTATTTCACCACTCGCAATTGCATACTCTTTCTACTTTCACGTTTGACATTTTATATCTAAAAGTGTCAAAACATGAGGAGCTGCGGTTCAAAATATCAATAACATGTCCGTTATACAGTTACAGCCAAAATATAAGAGACAAATGCACTAAAACAATTGTTAACGAAAACAAAAAGCTATTAGCACTCTTAAAATAAGACTTTTGTTCGACTGCACCAGGCAAGCACATCAGTTCTAAGTTTAAGTGCTTGAAAGGAACGAAGAATAATCCAGTAATAACACGAAAGTGGTTCGATAATGAATGTCGTAAATTTAAACGTAATAAACATAGATGTCTCAGGCAATTTCGGTTTACTAGATCGGAAGAAGATTTAAATGCATATATCAGAGCAAAAAATGTTTTCAAAAATGTTTGCAGTAATAAGAAATGGTGTTACAATAAATCGGTATTGAATTCAATAGTTGCATCAGCTAATGATTCAAAAGCATTTTGGAGTAAAATCAAAGCATGTGGTTCCAATAAATCAAATTATAAACCAAACATACAAAACGAGACATGGTTTAACCATTTTAAATCATTATTTAACCAATTTGACGACGACGATGAGGGTGATGATGGGAATATTGAACTAAATGTGGATGATGAAAACATGGATATAAATGACATAGACGAATTTATTTCGAACTCAGAGATTACGGCAGATGAGGTACTGACTGCAGTGAGGCGTTTAAAGAAGAACAAGTCTTCATCTGGAGAACTTATTGCAGAACAATTTATATATAGTATAGACATTATACTGTCATATTTGACCAAACTTTTTAATAGACTCTTTGCAAATGGTGAATTCCCAGATATGTGGGCAGAATCCATCTTAATACCTCTTCATAAAAAGGGATCAGTTAATTGTCCTGATAATTATAGAGGCATTGCACTTATAGATACATTTAGCAAGATATATATTAGTATAATAGCAAGACGTGTTACGTTTTATGCAAATGTGTTTGATAAAATTACTGAATCACAAGCTGGTTTTCGCCCCGGATATTGTACAATTGACAATGCATTTATACTTCAAGCAATCATTTCTAAATATCTATGTAAAAAGGGTAAAAAGCTATTTGTGGCATTTGTAGATTTTATGAAAGCTTTTGATTGGGTAAATAGAAGTAAATTGTTTACAATACTTAGAAAAGGTGGAATTAAAGGAAAACTGTTGCAATCAATACAAAGCATATATAAAAACGTTAAAGTGTGTGTGAAAGCCAATGAAAAATGTACTGAATATTTTGATTGTCCAAGAGGTTTACGATAGGGCTGTGTTCTCAGTCCAATTTTATTTTCATTATTTATTAATGAATTGAGTGAAGAAATGTGTAATAGCGGGTTACATGGAGTGCAGTTAACACCTGATGTTGTAGAAATATTATTAATATTGTTTGCTGATGATGTGGCATTGATAGCAGATACTGTAAATGGTCTACAAAAGAAACTTGACTTATTATATCAGTATTGTAATACATGAAAGCTGAAAGTGAATACTGATAAAACTAAAATTGTTGTTTTTAAAAATGGTGGTCATTTAGCAAGAGCAGAGAAGTGGTTTTATGATGGAAAACAGATAGAAGCTGTAAGTGGTTATAATTATGTTGGATTGTTTTTTACATGTCGATTATCTATGTACCAGATGGCGAACGCACTGGCAATAAAGGCAAAACGTGTATTAGTTGCTATGCTAGCTTCATTACGTGAGCTAACCCCGATACCTTACAGTATATATTTTAAACTATTTGACTCAAAAGTTAGTCCGGTATTTCTTTACGGATCAGAACTGTGGGGATTTGATCAAATGGAATGTATTGAAAGGGTTCATATGTATGCTTGTAAACGTTTTATGAATGCATCTATAAATGCATGCAATGCAGCAGTAATGGGTGATTGTGGTAGATACCCTATGTATATAGCAGCCAAAAAAAGATGTATAAAGTATTGGTTTAAAATTATAAAAATTCCTTGCACAAGATATGTTAAAAAATGCTATGAAATGTTGATTCTTTTAGATAGTCATGGATATGAAAATTGGGTAACAAAACTAAAGCACAATTTGTATTATAATGGCTTTGGATATATATGGGAAAGGCAGAGTGTTGTCAATGAAAATGTTTTTATAAAGCAATATGAGTTAAGGCTCAGAGACCAATATATACAGAAGTGGAGCGAACAAGTAGAGGGTAATGCAAAGCTGCATTTGTATAGGTATTTTAAATCTGAACTTGTTGTAGAAAATTATTTAAATGTGTTAAATATTAAGAAATTTAGAATAGCTATGGTATCTTTTAGAACATCCTCTCACTCTCTACTCATAGAGAGAGGACGGCATGTAGGTATGCCTAGAGAGAGACGTTTGTGTTTTCATTGTAATAATGTTATAGAAGACGAATATCACTTTCTACTGATATGCCCATTATATCATGATTTAAAATCGTTATATATTCCTAAAAAGTACTATGAGTTTCCTAACAAACACAAGTTTAATATTGTCATGTCATGTAAAAATGAAAGTGTTATAAAACATATAGCTATGTTTCTTTACTATGCTTTCGTTAAACGAAGTGAATTTATTCATGATTAGTATGTACTGTTATATAACAGCAATAGTATTGTATTGATAGTATTGTTAGTTAATTGTACATTTATGCATAACAACCAAACCACGTGTAAATTTATGATAAATATATTGTATACATGTTATGTCTTTTGGCCAGTGGCCTGTATCACTAATAAAATATTGATTGATATCTAAAAGTGTCAAAACATGAGGAGCTGCGGTTCAAAATATCAATAACATGTCCGTTATACAGTTACAGCCAAAATATAAGAGACAAATGCACTAAAACAATTGTTAACGAAAACAAAAAGCTATTAGCACTCTTAAAATAAGACTGTTGTTCGACTGCACCAGGCAAGCACATCCGGTTGAATTGGCGTAATGAAAATATATATCAACATGCATTTTCAGATAACTCGTGTGGACTATGATTGTGTCTGCTGAAACGCGGACAAAGGTAGGTAGGTGCATGAACATTCATCCCAGTTTGTTTTGGTCGCAACCTAGATTTGTTATCTCTTTCTTTGTCTGCAGCTGCTGTGGTTGTTTTTGTCACAACATTTATTGTATGGAGATGTAATCTATAAACTTTAGCAACTAACGAGGTCGAAGGGTTTCCTGACCACTTTACAAAAGTAATCGAGAAATTCGTCAAAAAAAGACACAACGCCTGAGTATTGTAACGCACGTCATGCTTAGTGAGTGGTCCCTCTACAGTCAATCACAACGCTTATTTGCCTCTTTTGCGATGACGAAACAACCACGTGGGACTTAAGATTGCACCTTCTAAAACCCTGAAATTTAGGTTAGGTACATTAACGTTCGGTGTTTTAGTTGGTACGATTGATTTTCTCTTTGGCTGCACTGAGTTGTTCGTTACAACTCTGGATATATCCTGAGGTGTTGCTTATTATGTAATTTAATAATAACTTTTTGACAACATTTAAGTGTACTTGATGAGGACTTTATTGTTAGATATTTCCGTTTGATGGGATGTACTTTTATTAAGAATGTTATTCTAATTTGGGCATTGAAGACACGATAATGGAGAGGTTATGTACATGAAATCGATTTAAGCTAATCTGTAGGCCTTATTGACCACTGACCATTTCAAGTCGGTATCCCAGTCTTCACCACTCTTTATGTTATGTATTTATTGCCCTTTTCATGGACTTTTAAATAATTATTCTCATTTATTTCGGTTTGTGTCGCAGTGCGGACCTACAGTACCATTACGTTTGATTGCTGTGGTTTCTCTCTCTTAAAAAACAACAACAAAAAAGACTGGCAATCGTCCGAAGGAAAACGGTAAATGTTGAAACTATTATTTTGAGACAAAAACAAAACAAATTTAACATTGCGCGAAGTTAATATTAATTTAGAGTGTATTTTTTCTTTTATTGAACTAAAACTTACAACTCGTTAGGTGGCTTCAGCGTAAATAGGGTTAGCCGATGGCATAAGTATGTGTTCCATAGAAGAAATATATATATTGCTACTGAAGTGCAAGTCTTGATATCTAACCAAAAAGAGTATGATAATGGACCTTTGGAAACGGCCGGGAGCGACACATACGAAATATTGCAGTCTCGGTTTGATTACAAGATTCTCTGGTCAACTATATGCGTTTTGTAAATATGCGTTATATTGTTAAATTATTACCTTGTTTCTAGCAAGTATTTTAAATATTATGATTGGTCTCTAAATAGGGTAAATTGTCCTTCCGTTTAGGATACTTTGGATGCTGGGTGGTAATACATGTAGCTGGTTGGTAATACATGTAGCAGAGGTCAGAAATAAAAGGACTGAACGGTTTAAATATATACTGAAAGGAAAAAGAAACGCGACACGGGAATTTGTATTATACTGCACAGTCACTAAATTCCATATATATTCCAAAACCCCAAGATGTTTCGTAAAAAAAAGTTGCAGTTAGTTAGAGCAAGGACACAACTGCGATGTTGTAGACGTTTTAATCATAGTACACGTTGTAACAAGAAATTCATAAATGTTGAAGTTCCTCTTTGAAAAATTGAGACAGTTCAGTACTGTATTTAGCGTACAGAGTTTGCATAACTTTGCATAACTTTGCATCCTAAGTTTGCGCCAATCACGTTATCTGTCAATAATGAAACTTTGCAGGAATACTAATTGCTGTGTTACGTCTTGTTTTAGTATTTTTTCCGAAAGGAAATATCTTACGTAGCCATGAACCATTCGATTAACAGCAGCATATTGTACATACAAATACAATATATAGCGGAAATTCCCGTGTCGCGTTTTTTTTCCTTTCAGTATGTATCGATATCACGTCAACATTCTATGTATAAGGCTGGCAGTTTAATTAGTGTTATACATGTTGATACATATTTACATTGAGCTTGTAAACTATTATATTAAATTTTCTTATCGATAGATAAGCGGTATGGCATGTAGGGAATATATCTATAAAACTACCATTGACAGCAAAGAAACATAGGACTGAAGTTATCTTATTATCGATCTTACGTCAATTGTTTTTTGTACGGATAAACACGTCGTCAGTTTACATATCCATGATTTCCTTCTTCGTATTGCATGCCTCCTTCTGGATGTGGCGTGATTTTTTTACGCTCTTACGGTTTTATGTACCAACTTCAAAAAATGCGCGGTACCTATCCAATGCTATAACACTCACCTTAGAATATATCGTTACTTGATGGGCGATCGACTCTATTACTATTTAAAAACGCGAAGGCGTAATAAGTCCAGACTCTATTGTAACCATCTCCGTGAGCCCCATGGCTCATTGAGTATGTTGGCGGAGGGACTATAAACCTTAGAACTACACACACACACACACATACACACCCACACACTAAGGCGTAATTACAGAAACGCTAATAGCTGACCTGACCAAGACATCATGTCTTGTGAAGATATCAAATATTGAGTACCTTTATCTTTAAAAGGATATCAGTATAAACATCCAGGCTGATTCGAACTAACTCTAGCTGTTTTACTGGATATGTTGTCTGCTTTTATACGGAGGCTTCATAACCGCTGCTCCCAACTAAATTCCATTATGTTTATTTCGCTCTTCGGGGTATTTCATTTTATTAGATACTGGGACCATACGCCGTACGACATGGGGAATACATTAAAGAAAGATAACTCCATGTCCACCGCCATACGCATGCCATCTTCGGGATGGTTAAGATTTTGTGCTGTTGATTTTATGAATATTGAGTTCTGCTCAACCCGGGGCTAGAGGGCGTGAGCGGTAGCTAGCATATTTCACTACCACTCATGAACAGTCTCAATCAAACCGAGACTGCAATATTTCGTATGTGTCGTGCTCGGCCGTTTCAAAAGGTCCATTATCATACTCTTTTTTCAAACCACTGTGCTAGTACTAAGGATAACATTTAAGAAAAAATAGAGGAAAAAAATAATTATAATTAATGTTGATTGATATATTTCAATCTCAAAATATTTTTTTCGCCATTTATTGTGTTTTTTTAACTTCAGAAGATTGTTGTATAAACAAGTAATTGAGTACTGTTTAATAAGAGTTAAACATTCTATAAGCATAAAACATATACTGACGATGTAGTGGTTATCGCATTTGGTTGGTGAGCGAAAGCTCCCTTGTACGAATTCTGCTCTGAACACGTTCCTTTTATGAAACATAACCTATGCGGATATTCATAAAAGGACACATACTATAAAAAAGTATGAAAAGAGAAATTTGGAAATAGTCGAACACAATAAACACAAACAATCTTGCAGTCTCAGTTTGACTGAGACTGTTCATGAACGGTAGTGTAAAGTTATTCCTACCGTTCACGCCCTTTAGCCCCGGGTTGAGCAGAACTCAATATTTAAAATGCCAGTAGTTCATAGATTTGAGCTGTCCCGAAGATGGTATGCATATGACGGTGAACATGGAGCCCTTAAAGCAGTATTTTCACAATATTCAATGCTGCTCTGTGTGTGCAGTATGAGCATGACGATGTGTATGCGGGGTGGTGAATAGGAGTCCGTCTGCGCTGTGGTGTAAAGAGCTTCCAACGCATTACCAATTTGTAGAACAAAAGGTGGAGATGTGCACCTATCTCTCTCTCTCTCAACATCTAATAGTCTCATTTCAACGACTGGTCTGATGGGAAATGGTAATGTATGTTGAAATGTGATACGCCGCAATATTCGTCATTCTTACCATAGCACTATAATACTGATATTCTAATGTATCGCAAGTATATAGAACTATTTTTTATTACTTTTGCCTTTTCGTTTGTCTGTTTGCGTGTTTGTTTTTGTGTTTTGTGGTTGACTGTCGTCCTTGAATGCTGCTTTCCCTGTCCGATATTTTCAGCCTTCATGGTAACATTTTGAGATACAACAGAACAGAAAAACTTGTTAAAGCGAATCGATTTTACGTCAACGTTTTATGCATATATGACACTTTAATAGCGAGCACAGCTAGCGAGAAGTGCCAAAGGCACTTCGAGCGCAATCTCACTTTACGGTTACGGGAGAAAAAAAAAGGATAATTGCTACTCTTTGCTTCTCGATTTTGATGGTAATTCGTCGTTGTCACTCTTTAAGCTGTTCTAACGCAGACACCGGTAACAATTTTAGAATTTTTAGTTTCGAAATTCTGATTTGTTTTCTTTTAAACAGTTTTCTATGCCACGTTTCCGTTATGACTGGTTAGATTAGAGTTTCAGAAATAATTTGAAAAGCTCCCTGAATCCTTGACAAAGTCCTGTAGAATATGTGCAGCAGGATATATAAAGCGTTAAAATGCGAAACTGAAGCTTCGTCGAGAAGCTGTTATTTCCGTGGTGAATTTCAAAAATGTCAATAACCAATCTGGACGCACAGTTATCGTTCCTTACACTCACATATATCTCTGCTAACTACTAAATTACACGATTTTGGTAAAACCTGTTAAATTGGAATATGTTTACCTGAAACATATTTATTTCTTGTGTAAATATAATTTTCAGAAAATCTGCAAATTAGATGCATAAAAACAATTAATTTTAATCGGGACTACTTTACTACAACAATAATACGTACTTAGGTCTCCTCAATCGAAACGCATATGTAAACATTTCACGCAAAATGATTTATTATAAACATCGTCATAACTTTTTTGAATAATCACGTGACCTAACCGTTCGCCCTACTTCCTTTGACGTTGACAGAGTCAAATGAGGAACTCCACTTTTTGTTTAAAAATACCCCCCACCAACACCACCCACATAACACACACAAACCTGGTGTACTACGTGTGGTATTCCAGCGTGGCAGCGCTATATCTGTCTCAAGTAGATTGTAGATAGGTACATTACACTACACACAATTCATAAGTCCAGATTATATTGTGCCCATACAGGTGAGTGTCCTGTTGTTTAAAATATGTCAGATGGTCTGGTTCTCATTTATTTGACTCAAATAGTGATTTGTAAGTCATATCTTAGGTATTGTGAAAATGACCTCATTATACATGTAGAATTTAAAAACAGGAATTGTTTGTAATTGTTTTATGACATAATTATGGACGAGTGGTATACAATGGACCAGAACAAAGATGAAACTCCAGGAAGGATTGGAACTGATTTTTCAGTGAAAAGCAACAATTTAATTTACTCTACAGAAAGGCTTCATCACACAGAACGTCTTCTCAAGAAAAGAGTCATCTATCCTTTGTTTATATTTAAATGGTTGTCTGAGACTGATAGTTGCATTATTCTGTCAGACATTTACAACCACCATTGGATGGTGACACTAGCATCTTTTAGGAGTGGCCCATTGGGTCACACACAGATAAAATCATTGGATTTTTTCAAACCAATGCACTGAAGTGAATGCAACTTGCCATTTTGTACAGACGGTTCTTAAAATTAAAACAATTATCCCCATGTCTCATCTATTTGTGAATCATATTTAGTGTTATCGGCTAAATACTCAGGTCACAGCTTGCATATATATGTATTTAGTAATAAGTAATAACATAGAAAATATCAACATTTCTGGCAAAAAGCAAAACAAATGTAAAAAAAGCAATTGGAATAATGTATGTATATGTACAGTTAACAATCTTTCAGTTAACTTATATCACGGCAGTGTCTACTTGAAGAAGTGAGGTAAATGCTAATTTTGGCAGTTTAGTTTCTTTCAAGCTAGTCTAAAACGTTTTAATCTAAATATATTCTTGAATTCATTCTTATCAAAAACAGTCTTGAACACATGTTTGCCTGTTTTAATCTCCCTCCTCAATATGAACAATATGGTAAATGCAATTTGTCTCTTTAAAATTGTGGGGAAGAGGTCCATCTTCCTTTGTTCCCAGAAAATATGAGTCAGTTTTCCCTTGTTCCCCACTAATATTTTGCTTTATTCCCAAAAATTATATTTCCATTATTTATTCTCTAAACGTATTTCTAATGTTTAAAAGATAATATTTGCTATTGTTCGCGAAAATTTATTCTGGCCTACAGTAATTATAGTTTTATCTTATACAACGCTATCATCACAAAAGTATTGTTTATTAACTTTTTGTGATTTTTCTTTAATATTACATCTAGATGTTAGAATGTTATTTCCTTTAAAGTCATGTTCCATTGTTCCCTGAAAAAAACAGCCATTGTTTCGTTGTTCACTAAATATAAATGGCCATGTTCCCCAAAAACCCTGCGAGGACCTCATTATTGAGTTGCTTTCAATTTGACAAGTTATTTGTATTGTGCTTTCATTGATTTTTATCTGTTTAAATTTACTTTCACATTTTCTGCGCTCGCCTCAAGGTTTTACCTTAATTCCTATTAGACAATAAAATATGGAATCAAATGTAAATACGTCGACCGTTATACGTCGACCGTTGTATAAGATAAGCACTATGGTGTGAAATACTTCTTTGTTGACTGGAAGCAGTCAGGTAAATATTTGCCATCTATTTTCTCATATATTTAATAATACTTATAAAAAGATAAACTGAGATTACTTAATGTCCCAATCCCGCCATAAAAAAGGCAAGTTTTACAACAGATGTACACCGTTTCTAAACCTACTGACCACGAGGTATACTAGTACACTAAGCTTAGGAAAGTTTCGTGGATTCTCAGTTACTACGGTCACTTATATATCCCTTGTAGTTTCCATAGTTGCCAAAACACATTTTTCTCAAACCTTTTTGTTAAAACGAAGCCTGCGTAAACCTAGTTTTCGTTTTTATCATTACAATTGCCACTATTTAGCCCCGAGTTTTTCTGTTACTATACGCACACGCACGCACGCACGCACGCACGCACGCACATACAACAATTGGCACTATTAGGCCCCGAGTTTTCCTGTTACTATACACACACACACACGTTTAGAATAAACACGCTTTATTAGATATCACTTGACGTTAGGAACGGTGTTGTACAAATTACAAAACGAACTGCGTTGCTTGGTTTAGATTTTCAATTTAAAGTGAACGGATATTTCGATTCCTTCATGGATGCAAATATAAATACAAATATTAATAACTTTTCCATTAAAATGTATTTAAGTGTGTGTTTTTTTCATATTAATATATTAGTTTTTTATCACATATATTTTGTTCAAAACGTCAGAGAACGTCCAAAAACGTCATGTCTAACGTTACAGAAGTGTGCAATGGGTTTTGTTCAAATCCCAGTTATTCACATATTTCTCAACGGAAGCAGATGGAATTTCGCAAGAATAATGCCGTGGTCAGTAACATGCCGTGGACAGTATCAAAATCGACGTAATAACATTTATGACGTGAGACGTCACAGTTTCATTACTTCAGCAATTTTCAATTGCCAGGAAAAATGTCTATCGGGCAATGTGTTGAACAATTTGGACAGATACATGGAAATTTATAATTCTTATGTAAAGATGGTGATTGAGGATATTTCATTAAGATGACATGCATGAGCCTTTTCAGTGATTCATATTAATTTGGATTATTTCAGGTTGTCTAATTTTATAAATATTTTTAAAATGCTAGTAATTTTGTTGCATTTTATAAAATGTATTTTTGACTAGTGGCATTGACTTAAAAATGGACGTAAGTAAATATTTTATGTACCTATGTCAGTTATTGATTTTAAATAAATTAAAATTGCATAAAGATTACATAAAGATTATAAGACGAAAATTATAAAAACCGAAAATATACGAATTACATGTTTATTAAAACAATCAAATTGTCCCACCATCATCATTCGACGTTTCGTCGTTATGACTACGCATCACGACGACGTACATGCGTGTTGTGATGTGAACATTTAAAAATAAATATTTATGTTTTCGAAAGATAACTAAAGTTATTTATTGATATTTGTGCTATGTTTAAAGATGCTCATGTTTCACAGCAAATAATATAATATAATAACCTATCTAAGCATATTTTAGTTCTTATTTTATATATGAACGTGTCTCTCTTCAAATGAAATGCTTACATATATGAATTATGTCAATTTGTACTTGTTTCGTACTTAACATTGTAAAACTCATGTCTGCAACTTCTGTGTTTTTTTTTTGAAAAGTACACTTAAACGTTTCTTTTCCATTTAAACATTTTACACATGAAGTTTTCACTACGTCGCGTAACGCTAATTTGTACTAACACCGTGCGCAACATCACTAGTTCCCGCTGCTTGAAAAGTCACTCAAATAATGCATGAAATATAAGACTATGCGTTTGGTACCTTTAAACAGAAGTATAGATTAGATCATGGAGGGGATTTCTTTATTTACACTGTCATGTTTTAACGGGATGACAGTAGGATAAGTGATAGGTCTGGTGCACCCTAGAACCGGTTTAAACCCCCAGTGGCCTTTGTTGCCACTGACCGTTCCATGGCGGTAGCCCTATTGTCAACCCTTTTGTGTTTGTGATGTCGTTTGCATTTTTTATTACTTTTGCCTTCTCGTTTGTCTGTTTGCGTGTTTGTTTTATTGTTTTGTGGTTGTCTGCAGTCCTTGAATGCTGCCTTCCCTGTCCGATATTTTTATCTTTCTTTATAAAGCAACGCGCAAATTAAACTACAAATCATCAATGACACACAATAGAACAACGGTTTCGGGATTAATGTCCTTTGTTCATTAAAGATACAGAATTTAAAAACACCTTCAAAATTGAATAATCTACTTGTCTGTTGCTGTTGTTGAAGGTAGACTGTTTTCGAATAAAGATATCTCATTGTTTATCAGCTGTTCTGTTTCGAAGGGAAATATCCCATATTTTAAAACGTGCATCATACATATTGCTACTTTGTTCAATGTGTGTCAGTTGAGACGAGGAAGGATAATAAACGGGCGGCAAATTAAATTATTGAGGTGGACCATGTTTTGCTGACAATTTTGTCTTATCCTTAAGCACCTATTATTCGACCTGGTATGTACACTTAGACTTAAGTTAATATAAATTACATCCGGTTAAACAATTTACTGTTGTAAGATGAAAATGATGGTTCTTTAATCTTATTGTTTTATACTAAACCAAATTCCTACGTACCCAGTTGTATTATTATTATTATTTCCTTCTTGGAAAACACATTGACGTGAACGCTTTAGCATTTGTTCATGCGATCAGATGAGACGCTTTTATTCTGTAATGGTTTTCGTAACTGCAAAATGGATACCTGACTGTGTTTCATGCAGCATGCAATAGATACATTTGTTTAAAACAAAGCGACTCAGTTAAATGGTATTTTTACAATTTCTTCACTTCAAAAGGTAGAAAGAAATATATAGTCCAATTCTATATTCTATAACTTTATTTCTACATGCTACCAACTATAATGGTGAATTTATATTTACAACAGTTTACTAATAACGATAGTGTCTCTCTCACATAACTACTGATCTCTTGTATCCAGGAAAAAGCCAGGAAAAAGCTACGAACAATGAAAACCCTCCCTTTTTATAAGGTCCCTTCCAAATAAGGGGTTAGCATGGTCGTAAATATTAGCATGCTAACTCATCAATCTTATAGCATCTACAAATAAGGAATGCTAACACATAAATCATGTAGCATTAGCATTAGCCTGGTTCATAGAGCATCTCCCAAATAAGGGATGCTAACACATAAATTATGATCATTAGCATTAGCCTGAGTTAGCCCTGTAGAGAGAGATACACATCTAGATTTATGGTGCTAACCGAAGACAGACATAATGTCCTCAGTAACCAGGCTTGAATACTGGTACCTGTACAAAATTACAACACTCCCCTCTCCCAGGCTTAATGGTCCCCATTAAAACCTTAAATCCCTCTCTTTTAACAGGAAATCAGTACCAACATTCACACTAAATGAAAGAATGTCAAATTACATGTTTAATAAGTAATAAATTGTCTTGTGCAGAATATTCTTACAAAATAAAGCATGCATTATTTAGAGTAAATGAGTAAACGTTTACATTTAACGAACGCAAATTCTTTGTAACATGCATTAAGCTTTACTTGAAATGAATGAACAGATTTGGTGTATGTTTAAAGATATAAAACAAAGCCTCAGGAAGCAATATAATAAATCCATGGTATACTGTGTGTTCCAATGTTCATACACAATCCTCAAGGCATAAACTTGCCACACTAGTAAAACTGAGTCCTAATTCTGCACATTTAGTCCTAGACCTACACATAATTGTTCTCTGTATTTTTAACATAATCACACAAGTGTTCATTTTTGGATCCATTCTCACTATGTCCTGGTGCCATTTAATTTGAATGAAATTTGTTTAAGTAAAATAACATGTAATTAATACACAAAATGACATTAATGATCTTATAAAGATTATATAATTTGGCACAATATTTCGCGTATTAAATTATTGTTAATGTTATCATAGTGATATCTGAAAAGGTAGACCATTAGATAAATTCCGAATTTTGTTTGAATAGCACTATAAATTCTCATTTAGTGAATATGACTTGTAATTTCCATACTTTGTGAATACCTTAAGACACAACTTGGTATAGAAATATAAAAATATATTCTAAAACATAACTTTCAAGGAATATTGGGTGTACACAATATTCCTAATCCATTTTTTCCACAGAATTAATAGAATATTTTGGCACTACAAAAATAAAGAATATAATCCAGGCTAACCGTCCACTCGGTTCAAGATTTAATCTCAAAATGACCCCGACATTTCCTTGTTCGTCATGAGTTCTTATGAACTTCCTTTGTCTATAAACGCTTAATGACAGAAGTTTAACAGTACTCCTGTCATAAGTTTGTATTGTCATCATTGAAATGGTTTATGTTGCTGACTTCTGCGTGCCTCAAATTTACTGTTATATTTCATCTTCAGGTGTTTGGAACTCAAATGGGCTGCTTACGGTGACTTGACATATGTTTATGTTTCATGGACCAGTCTGGCAAGCTGTTCCCATGATATGGTTTCAGTCTGTCATGATGCTTATTTCAAACCAAAGGTCACTTATTTTCCTGTGAACAATGTATTGTCTAAACATAAGAGCACTTATTCTGGTGTCATAATCCCTCGTTTCTGCCGTTTTGCGTGTTTTTTCCCCAAAGCCTGCCTTGCAATGTTATACATTTTGCATTTGTCTATGTATGCCTAACTTTAGTCATGTGCTGATACTAACACTTCTCTTCTCAAAACTCGAGGAAAAATTAACCCTCTTAACCCTCTTTATTGATCATAATGTATCTCTGTATCTCTTAATACACCATAAAACAAGTCCCAGTGTAACAACATATTTCGCACACGGCTTGGAAATAACCTGCAACTGTATCCCTTGGGTGTCGTTTACTGTCCGACTTGAGCCACTTAACAACAGGAGCAATATCAGGATCTTGGTGCTGAAGTTTTGTCATTCTTTCTGGTGAATAGTTAACTGTACAGAAATCTTTTAAGCTGCCTGACGACTGTGATGTTTGGGGTGCTGCATTTTCGGACAATGAGCCGTCAACTTTGTCAGAATTTATACCATTTCTATTCTGCCCATTAACGTTACTTTCACGAGAAATGAAATTGCTGTCATATAATAATTCTTTACTATCAGAACACTGTTGGATACGCAATTGGCTCACGCCACAGCGACTAAATTCCTTGATTCTGAGTAATCCATTGTACAATGACACACTGCAATCCCACGTTCTTACAACAAGAAGTTGCAAAATAAGGAGTATCCCACTCCATAATTCACCTGACCTTAACTTCACTCTGGAAATCCTTGCAACTCACGATTTGTCCAAACTTTCAGTCCTCTGCACACTATCCTTTTCAAACAAGGGAACAACAACGTCAAATTGCGCAAAGTCTGCACCCATTACACGGTAAATCCTCCAGAATTGTCTTCCCGTCGTAACACTGACATTCATCTTCTCCGAGTCACAGTTGACAGTACTCCAACAGAAGCATTTCAATCAGTCATGTGTAGTCCATTGTTCATTAATCGTAAAGTTCGTTTAAAGGGAGTTGTTTTACGGGTTTGTCATACTTATTGATAAACACTTTACACTTTCCATTTGTGTCCCTTGTAGTCATATTGAGTGTCATATGACCAAACATATACATCATCTAAAGTTTCAAGTTCTAAGCTCTGACCTGTGTTCTGCAAAAATCCACATTCAACGCAAACAGAAGTTGCTTTTGTTTCAAACGAACATTCCGAAACTATACACAAACACATCAGAAGTAACATCAGGATTTTTATGGTGATTGTTACAAGTCCGAATTTCAAATATCTGTTTAAAATGTTCCAGCAAAGTTTTGCTAAACTAATTTCCTCTTCAGAAATGTGTTAAAGTTCTTATCGCGACGCTGCCACCAGTTTTACAATCTCTTCACTTCAAAAGGTAGAAAGAAATATATAGTCCAATTCTATATTCTATAACTTTATTTCTACATGCTACCAACTATAATGGTGAATTAATATTTACAACAGTTTACTAATAATGATAGTCTCTTTCTCACATAACTACTGATCTCTTGTATCCAGGAAAAAGCCAGGAAAAAGCTACGAACAATGAAAACCCTCCCTTTTTATAAGGTCCCTTCCAAAAAAGGGGTTAGCATGGTCGTAAATATTAGAATGCTAACTCATCAATCTTAAAGCATCTACAAATAAGGAATGCTAACACATAAATCATGTAGCATTAGCATTAGCCTGGTTCATAGAGCATCTCCCAAATAAGGGATGATAACCCATAAATTATGATCATTAGCATTAGCCTGAGTTAGCCCTGTAGAGAGATACACATCTAGATTTATGGTGCTAACCGAAGACAGACATAATGTCCGCAGTAACCAGGCTTAAATACTGGTACCTGTACAAAATTACAACAGTATACAAACACTTTATAACGAATAAATTGTATCTATGGAACATTAAAACGGTCTGATTACAGTCTATCTCAGGCCATTTCGAACTTACCGATCAATCCATGGAATCGTATGATCATCGTCGACGCTTAATTTTAAATACACAAGTCTGTGTTAAAAATGTAAGAGTCGCAGATGATTGAGACTATATATGATTTCAAAGAATGACGGGATTGACCGACTATTTTTGACTGGAAAACTAATGATATACGTGCAACCGAATGGAATCTTAAATAGTCTTCTTGCTCACTGGAACACTGTTGTAAATTTTGATATTTGTTATGGTAAAGATACATATTTCATTTTAATATTAATTATGTTTGTCTACATAGCATTCATTAACAACAGTTAAAGAATACCAGAGGTCTAAGAAGTCTCTGACAATAGCTACTTGGCGAAATTGGGATATAAATTGTTTTATTTGAACACTGGTTGGCTTTTCTCTAGGGCAGCCATTTTACGCCCGCGTAAAACGTTTATGTTACCTGTAGAGAGGTAAATGCGCCTTATATATATATATATATATAAATAATAACTCATACTTTTATATTTATATAATACTGAGTTATGGCTGAGTTGTATCTCTTTGTATTTCTTATATATATATAATGCAACATTTTTGTCAGGGCTATTTCTTAAAACCGCCTAGTTAGAATTCATGGAAACTTGCTAGAAAGTATCAATATCAACTGGAGATGTGCAAATTGTCACAACGTTCCGGTTCAGTAATTTTTCACTGAGTTATGGCCCTTTGTATTGTTAATGCATTTCATACTTGGTAGTGAAATAGAAAATTCTTGTTCGGGCTTTCTCTAAAACCCCATGTTATAATTTCGTGAAACTTGCTACAAAGCATCAATATCAAGTGGAAATGCGCATATGGCGTGACGTTCCGGTTCGATAATTTTCCACTCACTTATGTCCCTTTATATTTTAATGCATTTCATGCTTGGTAGTCAAATAGAAAATACTCGAACGGGCTTTTTCTCTATAATATAGGTATATATATCTTATAGGAATAAAGTCTTGTATCTTACCCACTCCCCAACAAGTTGCCAGAGGGAAGTATTTATCAGCCTCCGGAGACAGTTCTAGTTTCATCTTATTCTACCATAGGTTTAAATATATTATTGGTGTAATATAATCAACAGTTAATACAAAGCAACCACAATTTGCTTTACACTATTCTCACAGTTAATGTGGATGAATGAACAAACGCAAGTTATGTAGAAAACCTAACCAGACGCGTACCGTGTAACCTTTTAGAACAACATAGATGTTATGTTTGATGTTTATAAGTGGCTTCATCCACCAACACATGAAGAAGAAAAAAACGACCATAATTTCACAATTTTGTTAACAGTATATAGATTGGCTACGTCCTTATGTTTGTTCATGTTTATAATATTTGAGATAACTTAAGCTATCATCAAATAAAATAGTCTGCATTAAGTCCCCTTTGAATTATCGTCTTCAAACATAAGTGGTTCAGAGATATTCAGAAACTACTGAATACAGTGTATAGTAATTATACAGTGATAGATACTTATTGGTCTTTTATTCCATTCTTATTTCTTTCAGGGACGATTCCAAACGCACAGCAGAGGATGTTGAGACACGTATCGCATTATGACTTTAAACTGTTCAGCTATATAACTTGAAATAAAAAATGCCATAACTGAAAACATCTGATTTTCTCAATATATGTCGGGCCTGTTTATCGCGGCTGACATTCAGTGATCACTTTTAACTGTGTCGTATTTGTGAAAACTCGTAATTGCATTGAATTGAAAGTTGTTTATCGGCCCATCAAGACATCATAGGTTATTTAGACCTGCCTCAAAGAGGATACACAGTAATTCATCGAGGAACCTTGCTCTTACTAATTAATTCATTTGGTTCTGCGCGGAGTGTAGGTAATGGATATTGTGCCCAAGAACACAACGACATACTGAGTGGCGCCGGTGAGACTTGACCCGGGGTCCCCTGGATTTCAAGTCACCGCGCTATCCACTGGGCCACAATAATCGTAATGGAGTAGTGTATTTTGATTAAACCCTATACTGTCGGTCGGCTAATCCACCAAATTTACATTTATTTTAGGAAAATAAGTTTTAAATGAGAAAGAAACTATTCATAACTTTTATAGAGCATCATCAAAAAAACTGACCAATCACTGGCCAGAAATAAGACATGCCAATACATTTTGGTAGCTGATAAAATCGGTCTTTATCCTTGATGTTCAACCAAGTTTACTGTTAAAATTAAGGTATCTACATTGTGATTCTTTTAAAACCATGTATATTTCATGCAAATTGATTCAATATATGTATCTTTCATAATCTTAAAATTAACGTATTTTTACTCTGCTAAAGATGTTTTATTTTACTATAGAACCTAAGGATAAAAAACCCCGAGTAAAACAAATTGCATCACCTACTGAAAATAAGATAAAATCTCAACATCTCTGCACAAAAATTATGAATATTAAGAATTTAACCGGATATGTGCTGTGTTTCGTAACTTATCAGAGAGCATAAAATGTCATAAGTATAGGTGTACCGGAAGTAAACCAAATCCCATTTAGTCCTGTAGAATATTTTCCAAGCTTTCTAGTTAGGCATTTTTCATAATAAAGTTCAAACTAAGATTCAACTTACATATTCTTTATCACGAGACCTTCCTCTCTAGAAAACTGCTGAGAATAGTTGGGGTCATGTGGCATATAAGAAAATAAAATCCTGATCTTTGTTGACACCGTGAACAAACTGCATTCATTCGGCACCTCTTACATGTGTTCTACTTCACTTTCAAACCTTTCAAGTTGATAAATAAAATTATCATACAACCATGCAAATGATTCTTAGCTCTCACAAACAAGTCAATAAAGTCGAAATATTTCAGCCAGAAAAACATGCCTTAAATACTCAAAAAGCCTTTTATCACAAAAAAAGTTAGGAATTATATTTTTGGGAACTCCTTTCGACTGCCTACACCAGGCATGAATATCAGAGTGATTTACTTCCTTTATGCCTATATGTTAATTGCATACAGGATAAGGCTATCCACGTTTTACATGGGGATGGAAAGTATTTTCTTGCATACCGGACAAGGATATCCGTCATTTTACCGGGGCTAGATATTTCCATATCACCCTAGGGTCGAGATAAAATTCATGCAAAACGTTAGTAGCTGTCGGCGTGTCTGATATGTACAAGAAGAAACATATATCATGGGTATTCGGTTCAGATAGTGAATTCCAACCCTCGGTTGTTAATCGAAACCTCGACAGAGCCTCGGTTCCGATAAAACACTAATACCTCGGGGATAACACATGTATACCTCGGGTAAGTTTGTCCGGGGAGTGGGAAAGGGGTCGCTTAGTAGATGAATGTGTTTTTTATTTGATCAAAATCAGTTCAGTACTCGCGAAAAGATGATCAAAGCAACTAGATCTACTCGAATTAAGGCCTTTACTTGCCATTGTTTAGCATGTCATTAGTCGTTTCATAACTAGAGATAATTACAATTATATATAGTGATAACTAGCACTATTACGATTATATGATTCTTACGGATGGCGGGAGGTTTACTGTACTGGTTCTGCCCAGGAATAAGTGCCAGTACGATCTGCCTCCACCACAAAACATAGACCGTCATAGCCTAAAACGGACTGAAAATTGACGTTAAACACCAAACCAACAAAATAGATGATAATAATGTTTATTGTAGAATTACGAAGGACACGCATGTGCACGACCACATAAGTAGTATTACTACCGGAGGGGATGGGTTTCAATCCAAATAGATTTGCCATGCGTACGTGCATGAGTCTGGTTCTGAAGGATTATAGTCCCTCCGGCTTTTAACCATGGCATTAGGACACCCTAAAGGTATATAGATACTCTAGAGTCTGGACTGTTTATGCATACGAACTGAACTACGACACTTTATTCGTAGAGATTTAATTATAATGCTAGTTTGGTCTGGAAAACTAGACGAAAAATAAATCCTTTCGCTACAGTTTTAAATGTTCATGTGACATTAGTTACTAGTAGGTTTGCAACAGGTTTGATAATGGAAGTCAGTTTTCAAATGTATGGCAAATGGAAATCGGTTAATACTATATGGGAAAACTGAACTGACCTACTTTTAAATGCACTGATCCAAATTATAGATCATGCATCACTGCATAACCATGTTGTCAGATTTGACAATATGTTTGAGGATCTTGCACTTGTTTAAGAAAAGAATGTCAACATTTTAAACAAACCTGATCAACTATGCAAAATTTCGACCCTATAGTCTTTATTGTTTTCAAGTAATTAAATGTGAATCAAACAGGGCAAAAATACACACTATGGCAGCAATCTAGACACGCATTGACGAAGGCAGTATGATATCAACTAGAGTCTCATTTGAACATGTGTTTTAAAATTAGGTAATATTTATAGGTTATTAGATTTGTATTGGGATATATGCACGAGTTCTTTTGCGTATTAATATTGCACGACTTTTGGAGCGCAATATTTATGCGCAAAAGAACAAGTGCATATATCCCAATATAAATCTAATAACGTTTTTATTGCATACGTACTTTTAAATTCGGGTGAATAAAATAAATTGTAACATTTAATTTTCTTCAAAAACATATATTTGAAACAAACATATTGTCATTACATAATGGGAATTTTCACGATGAAATCGGCATTGTTTACATCACGTGACATATTTTCTTTGACATGAACAGAAAAGTGCACCAACCACGAACGAGTATACATCCAATATGACTTGACTACACGTCAATATGGGCGAATATTGACGTTTTCTGTTACATTGAAAATAAATGCGTATGCAATAATCAGATAATACCAGTATACATAATTCATATTCTCAAAATAAGAACGGTGAATTTTTCTGTATCCAGTCCTATGACTTTGAGTTAAATATCTGCCCAATTTGAGCAGCTATTCAGTAGTGGCTTATCACAACACCATGAAGCTCCTATACCCCTAGTCGTAGGAGGATAATACGTATCTCCCTGGTATCTCATCTAGAGTACTTAATACAACAGCGATTCAGACAAATCGCTAGCCACAGTAATAATAACACCATGTGTGCCATTGGTAAAACTAATATAGGTTATTGGAATAGACAAATATAACTAGAAAGAACTAAACTACCTATAACATGACTTTGACATTGAAAGTTTGACCACCTTTAAAAAATTTAAAACAAGAAACCTCGACTTCAAATTGGATGTTATATAGAGATTATTTAACTGCTGGGATCGATTATAGGGAAATCCTACACGAGATGGTAGACGTTTGGTTCTTTTCAGGAGCGAACGTATGCGAGTGAGTGAAAAATCAAAACACGCCTACCATCTCTTGAAAGATTTCCCTATAATCGAACACAGCAGTTAAATAATCTATTTATTACATTTTAAATCAGTTTATGCATGATTTTAACCGAAATAATTCGATTCATTCAACATTATCGGCGGATGACGTCGACGTCAGCAACACTTTGACGTCATACACAACGTCGCAGTTAGTTATTTTTGTGTTCGGTATTAATAAATATATTTTTTTTACTAGCAGTGAAATAGTGGATTGTAGCAATGAAATAAAAGTGGTATTTCATACGTGTGAAATACAGAGTTTTATTTTTTCACTGCCGGAACTACTTTTTTTTCCCCAAAAACTGTTTTTTTCCGAAAGTTGCTATAAAGCTTATATTATTGGATTGGAAATAACTTAACTAAGAAAACGAGTGGTAGATTATTGATATCGGTTAAGTAGTTTAGAAGTTACGAATAATTAAAAAACAGCAATTTCATCATACAAAAAAAATGACGTCGTCAACTGCTAAGAGGTGCAGTTGTTGCAATTTTATCGTGCAAGTCCACCATTAAATCAGCTGTTAATGGTAGATTGTTTAATGTATGTCTAGCTTCAAATGTTGATTGACGTACTACTCACGTCATTTATGTTCTGACTTGAAATGCACCACTTTGTGGTATACAATATGTTGGACAAACAGGTCGATCCTTAAAAGTTCGATTTCGTGAACACAAATATAATGCAAGTAATCCTAAAAAGTTAAAAAATTACTTGTACCAACACTTTCGTCAGTCAGGTCATAATTTTAATTACGTAACTGTTCAACCAGTTGAATATTTATTTTTTGATAATGATGCTACTAAAAGCTTCAAAATAAAAGCTAGACACATTGCAGAACTTAAGTGGATGAAAAACTTACAGACGCCTTATCCACTCGGCCTTAATGACAATATTTACCAAGAAGGAAATATTTCTAAAGATCCTAATATTGACATTTTTTCTATATTTTCTATTCGAAAGCGTAAATCTAGGTCTCATGGTCTTAGGCGTAATGGTAACATCAAATGTAAATCGCGTGTAATTATTTCTGTCGCTGATTTACATACTATTTTTAAACAGTCTGGAAAGCACTCTATGCTTTAACGGCTTACATCTTTGTCTATTTCTTCACTGAAGTTGATCGACGAGGAAGCCGACACAATTTTCATTCGTACAGATCCCTTGTATAAAACTGCTTCCATAGTTCAAAGCTACACACAACATGTTCTCCGACCCCATATTGACCAGGAGTCTGATCACGTCAGGCATTTTCTAAAACTACTATATATTAATAAAGGTATTGATTTCATTGACATGCCTAGTATTTTTCGGGATACTCGTGTAGTTGATTCTATCCCAAAATATTTCAAAAATTCCGAAAGTCCTGTAATTTGTTATAAGTATAAAAAGCCTATTAGAAATATTATTTTCAACTACAACAAAATAGTTTCTGACCTTAATATAGTACTTAATACTCCTAAGGAATGCAACACATCAAAATTTTGCTATGCTCCAGCAGGTCATGTCATCACTGGTAATTTTGATATTGTTGATAAACGTATTCGGCATTTGTTTTCGAAAGGTCCTAAATATAGATTACCTTCAGCTATTGATTTTAATGCCTGTCGTGCCCAGATCGCCCACTCCATTGAAGATTTTAGTATAAAATGGTGTCGTAGAGAACATGCGGACCCAAACTCGCTTTTTACTTGGAAAAAGTCTATTCTTAAAATTATAAATACACGTATTAACTTTTATAATGCTAACCCCTCTTTACTACCTCCGAGACCTAGGTTTTCCTTTCGTAATCTAAAATCGGGAATTCAGGAATTTCATAATAAATTTGTTTTAGTTCCTGCAGATAAAGCAGCTAATAATGTAAATATTGTTTGACGCCTACATTACATCAATGTTTTATCTCTGGAACTCGGCAGCACCAATTCATATACTCCAGTTAATTCTACTGAGGATGATGTTGTTTCCGCACATATCACTCGGTGCACTACTTTCAAGGCTGGTGTAAGCGATAAGCAAAATAAACTGCCTACCATGTACTGGATTCCTAAATTACATAAAAATCCATATAAGGCTCGCTTTATTTCTAATTCTAGTGCCTGCACGACAACAAACATCTCCAAACTTTTAACTTCTTGTCTTACTGCCGTTAAAGATCACGTTAAACTATATTGTGATAAAACTTATGAAAACTCTGGGATTAATTTATTTTGGTCTATAAAAAATTCAGGAGACGTTCTTGATAAAATGTTCAATAAAGGTCAAGTTTCATCATTAAGTACCTATGACTTCTCTACACTATATACAACCTTACCACATCATCTTATTAAAGACAAGCTAATTTCTCTTATTCAAAAAACATTCGCTAGAGAAAACACTACATTTTTGGCATGTAATAATATTAAAGCGTTTTTCACTAACGGCAGTTTAGACAATTATACTATGTGGACTTGTTTGTGAAGCACTCATCTTCTTATTAGATAATATTTTCGTCAGGTATGGTACCACCGTTTATAGACAAATTGTTGGTATCCCTATGGGTACGAACTGTGCACCACTTGTCGCAGATTTGTTTTTATTTTGCTATGAAAGGGATTTCATGTTGAGTCTTTCACCAGATAACCAGGCAGATGTTATTGAAGCTTTTAATGACACCTCTCGGTATCTGGATGACATACTGAGCATTGACAACCCTTTCTTTCCAACTATGGTTCATAATATTTATCCTAAAGAACTTCGGCTTAATAAAGAAAATATATCTGATAATAACGCTTCTTTCCTTGATTTAGATCTCTCGATTGAAAATGGTAAATTAATTAGCAAAATCTATGACAAAAGAGATGATTTTAATTTTGACATTGTTAATTATCCCCACTTGGATTGGGATGTTCCCCGAGCAACTTCTTATGGGGTGTATCTGTCTCAACTTATTCGTTTTTCTAGAGCTTGTACTCGAGTTGAGGACTTTAATATTCGTAATCTTTGTATAACTAAAAAGTTACTCAATCAGGGTTACCGTTACCATAAACTTCGTAAAACCTTTGCAAAATTTTATTATCGTAACCCTGATCTTCTTTCCAAATATAAATGTAATTTAAGGACTCTTCTGCGACAAGGACTATCACAACCTGACTTCTATGGTGATGTGATTTATAAACTTCGTAAGATTCTTGGTCATGATCATGTTCATACTATCTTTGTTAAACTTGTTAAAAAGTATATCAAAAAAGGTTATGACCCTATCATTTTGCAACGTACTGCATGTTTGGTGGTGGACCCTTTTACAGTTCGCCACTATGCTTTCCTCTTTAATTGTACGATGACCGGACAGGCTGTGGACCCTGTGATGACGCCTACCTAAAGCCCATTGGGACGGTGGCGTTTGATGTTTGTCCATGATCTTTCTTGTCGTGCCCTTAATGGTTTAATCTCTTACTGCTCTGGCTTCTGCAAAGTCATTGAGTACCTTCATTGTGGCTTTCTAGGCTATTGTTATTTTGTATTATATTTACATGAGCATATTTGTGTTTTACTTATATTGCCTATTGATGCTGCCTTGTTGGTTAGAGATTAGATCATGGCGGGGATTTCTTTATTTACACTGTCCTGTTTTAATGGGATGACAGTAGGGTAAGTGTGAGGTTTGGTGCACCCTAGAACCGGTTTAAACCCCCAGTGGCCTACTTTGCCACTGACCGTTCCAAGGCGGTAGCCCTATTGTCAACCCTTCTGTGTTTGTGATGTCGTTTGCATTTTTATTACTTTTGTCTTTTCGTTTGTCTGTTTGCGTGTTTGTTTTTGTGTTTTGTGGTTGACTGTTGTCCTTGAATGCTGCTTTCCCTGTCCGATATTTTTTTTTTTTTTTTTAATTTATTTGTCTGCATACTGCACTACACTTTGATTATAAACATCAAATAAAAAGATTTTTTTTATGTTTTGCCGTGAATAACAGATTTCATTTCATCTCGAAGTGATCGAACTTTAATATTTTCACTCATGCTTCGCATTCGTGAAAATATAAATTTTTCACACTTCCCGATGAAATAAAATCTGTTATTCGCTCCAAAACCACAAATATCCTCTATATATTATATAATAAATGCACTGTTATTAAGACTACTTATACTACAGCTCGGCCCAGTTGCTCAAAGATCGGTTAACTTAAACGAGCGTTAAGTCAAATTTTCAAATCTCCCTGAATTTTCAATAAATGAATATTTCTACCAGACATTGAGCTTATGAAAGCATTATGTTAACAAAAAAGTCAAATTAAAAAACTTTTAGTAGTACAAGACATATTTTATGAGAAAATGTGCTTTGAAAGTTTACACTAACCAAAGATTAAACTAACTATCTTTGAACAACTGGGCACCGCTGGACTCACAAGTTAAGTCTTTATGTATAATTCTGATAGAAACCCATATTAGTAAGCTAGGGCTAATGTTTTTTTGTATTTATAAGTACACGAGCATCTTTGTGGTTTACTTATATTGCCTATTAATGCTGCCTTGTTGGTTAGAGAATAGTTCATGGAGGGGATTTCTTTATTTACACTGTTTTATTTGGATGATAGTATGGTAAGTTTGAGGTTTGATGAACTCTAGAACCTGGTTTAACTACCCCCTCCCTCCAGCGGCCTATTTTGCCACTGACCGTACGAAAGGCGGTAGCCCTATTGTTAATCCATTTTGTGTTTGTCACGTCATATGCCTTTATTCTTTATTAACATTGCCATTCATGTTTGTCCTTTTGCGTGATTTGGGGTTTACTATGTACTGTGAAGGCTGCATTTCCTGTTCGACTTTTATACTTATTTTTGTAGTTTAATATACTTTATAATGTTGTGTTCATTAACCTAAATATCCACGGCGGTGGCAGTGCGTCCGCCTCGCATGCGGAATGTCGTGGGTATAATCACCGGTCAAGGTCATACCAAATACGTTATAATCTCATAATTGTTAAACTGCCATACTATTGATTATGTAATCAAAGTGTATAGGGACGGACCGAAACTAACTTGATGGCACAACCATTTTGCCAACAAATGTAAATGTTGCAATAAAATTTGTTTAAACCAAACCAAAGAGTTTATAATAATAGCACTATTAACTCGCTTGCTGGACATTTAGAATATAAAGGGTAGTGCTAGGACCGGTCGGCCCTATGTCAGTATAATTTGACTGGGGTATCATACCATGCGTGAATGGCTTGGATATGGACTTTATCTTTAGAGATTTCCGTTTGCTGGGATGTACTATACTATTTTGTCAATTTAGGCGTTTAAAACACGATAATAGCGAGGTTATGTATATAATAAAATGGATTTAAGCTAACCTGTAGGCTTTATTGCCTACATACCTTTCCAAGTCGGTAACCCTGTCTTCACCACTCTTTATTTTATGTATTCTATTTTGTATTGACTCCTTAAATATGCTCATTTATTTCGGCTTGTGGTGCAATGCGGACCTATGGTGCCATTGCGTTCGGTTGTTGTGGTTCCTATAAGACAATTTGTCTTTGGTGTTGAAGTGAGGTAGCACTATAACGTAGAGCATAGAGCTCACTGATACATTTAGACACCGTCGTGATATGACTGAACGAGTTTAAAAGCAAAGTTAAAGAAATATAAAAAGATCGGACAGGGAAAGTAGCATTCAAGGATGACAGTCAACCACAAAACACAGAAACAAACACTCAAACAGACAAACAAGAAGGCAAAAGCAATAATAAATGCAAACGACATCACAAACACAAAAGGGTTGACAATAGGGCTACCGCCTTGGAACGGTCAGTGGCAAAGTAGGCGACTGGGGGTTTAAACCGGTTATAGGGTGCATCAAACCTCACACTTACCCTACTTTCATCCCATTAAAACAGGACAGTGTAAATAAAGTAATCCCCGCCATGATCTAATCTCTAACCAACAAGGCAGCATCAATAGGCAATATAAGTAAAATGATATATAGGGTCCTATAGAAACCACAGCGTCCGAACGAAATGTCATTGTAGGTCCGCACTGTAATGCAAACAAGGACTTGAAACTACAATGAAAGAGACAAAAAAAAACAGAAAGGGTTGTGAAGACAGGGTTACCGACTTGGAACGGTCAGTAGGCAATAAGGCCTACTGGTTAGCTTGAATCGATTTTATATGCGCACAATCCTCGCTATTATCCTGTACACAAATATGCTCGTGTAAATATAATACAAAAAAACAATAGCCTACAAAGCCACAATGAAGGTACTCAATGACTTGGCAGAAGCCAGAGCAGTAAGAGAATATACCATTAAGGGCACAAGAAAGATCATGGACAAACATCAAACGCCACCGTACCAATGGGCTTTATGTAGGCGTCATCATAGGGTCCACAGCCTGTCCGGTCATCGTACAATTAAAGAGGAAAGCATAGTGGCGAACTGTAAAAGGGTCCACCACCAAGCATGCAGTACGTTGCAAAATGATAGGGTCATAACCTCTTTTGATAAACTTTTTAACAAGTTTAACAAAGATAGTATGAACGTGATCATGACCAAGAATCTTGATACAGTTGTAAACACATGACATCAGAATTGATGAATAACGGGTAATGAACTCATTTGGAGTCTATATTTAGACAAGTATGTTTTTTAATTTTTTTAAAAAGTGCCCAATGGTCAGGTCTTATATCATGGCCAAGTATTTTGTTTGTATGGTGATTTACCTCATTTTCATCTTGTCGTGTAGGCAGACCACCGACTTTTCCTGGGTAGAACCAGATCTGTACACCTCCCGCTATAGATTCGAACCCGCAGCGGTGAGAAACGAAGGTTTACAACGCAACATTGTTAACCATTCGGCCACAGAGACGCCTAAAATGTTTGAATATGGCTTTACGACTCATAAACATGATATACAGAACAGTGGGAGGACACAGAATACAATATCCGAGAATCTGCCCTTTTCTTACTTGCATGATATACCTGTAATATTGGAGACTCCCAGAACAGTGGGAGGACACAGAATACAATATCCGAGAACCTGCCCTTCTCTTACTTGCATGATATACCAGTAATATTGGAGACTCCCAGAACAGTGTGAGGACACACAATACAATATCAGAGAACCTGCCCTTCTCTTACTTGCATGATATACCTGTAATATTGGAGACTCCTAGAACAGTGGGAGGACACAGAATACAATATCCGAGAACCTGCCCTTCTCTTACTTGCATGACATACCTGTAATATTGGAGACTCCCAGAACAGTGGGAGGACACAGAATACAATATCCGAGAACCTGCCCTTCTCTTACTTGCATGATATACCTGTAATATCGGAGACTCCCAGAACAGTGGGAGGACACAGAATACAATATCCGAGAACCTGCCCTTCTCTTACTTGCATGATATACCTGTAATCTTGGAGACTCCCAGAACAGTGGGAGGACACACAATACAATATCCGAGAACCTGCCCTTCTTTTACTTGCATGATATACCTGTAATATTGGAGACTCTCAGAACAGTGGGAGGACACAGACAATATCCGAGAACCTGCGCTTCTCTTACTTGCGAATAGATTCATATGGATCTTTAACGTGCTCGAAAGATCCCGGTTTACGTCCACATGCAATCATTAATATCATTTCTTCTTGAATATCTTCGTGAATTCTGCAAGAATTTTGATCATGCAGGGCACACATACCTCTACTACACGAGCCATTTACTCCTCCGCTAATTTTTCCAGCACATCTGAGATTACCGCTGTCGAAATTTTCAAATTACCTGATATATAGTTTTGGTCAGTTTGGACTTTGTTTTGGGTGCTCTAATGTGCAGGAAAAATGAGGCTTGTGTACATTAATCAAGTTCCTTCAGTATTCACGAACAAATGACAATTTCCTATAACCTTTCGTTATAAATGAATAAATTGCATGTTTTATGAATTTAACGAAGGGCGGATCCATGGGGTGGGAGTGGGAACGGAGCCGGCGCGCGCCCCGCTAAAACCTGTCAATAAAACACACTCAAAACAACGTTTTTTGCCATTTTGTTTTATATTTATGCCGACCTCAAAATGCCTATGTCCCACAAAGAACTGAAATGGCAAAAAACGTTGTGTATTTTGATTGCTGTTTGCTTGGGTTTGTGTAGACATAATGATGACGTTTTCTTCCTATTCCGTTTGGTTCTGAAATAAAATGAATAGACGAACTTGAAAATACCCCAGTAAAAACATTTTTTTTGTAATCTATATACAGTATGGGTAAGATATGCTCGCAAACAATTTATAAATATAAATCTCTATCTCTCTCTCTTCACTTATGAATATGAAGGATGCGCTCTCTTCTTACCTCAGTATACGGTGCCGGTATTAAATTGCAATTGGGAAAATTAATACGGGATGCGTTGCCGTACACGATTGACCTTCTAAGTAGTTTTCATCTAAATACAAATTAAAAGCATACTGTGTTTCATTCAATGCAAGTCTAATATAGCTAGGGAATGACCAATTCGAAATTAGATGCAAAGCTTTTGGCCAGCTGATTTGATTTCACATCAATAATGTTATTGAAATTTGATTTTCATCTCCTTGAAAGAAGACACAGCCTTTTTGTTTTCTCTATTTCTAAAAGTCCTTTCCAAATTGTCCCATAGTTATTGCATATATAATTAACTCAGATGTATAGGTGTTCCGTGAACGGTATCGTTATTTTACTCACGCCTGTTATTCTTCATTTGTTTCGTTTTTATCGGGTGAATCTATGGGTATTATATCCCATTAGGATGCGATGTCGATTCAGCCAGGATAAAATCAACGCATTAAGCGCCGCAAGGATACGATCACCCTTGTCACCGTGATGTATGTATATAAATACACATATTGTCACAGGATGACCTTAGTGGTTGGGCTAACTTAGGAAAGAATCAATGACGGTGAATGCATTTACATAAGTTTAATGCAACTTTTAAAATATGTTTAATATATATACAATTATCTAAAAAAAACAAGCGAATACACAAATGAACTATGAAAAGTATGTTCTCCTGAACGTTTAAGACGTTCTTAGTATTGTTATAAATACTGAATGTCTAAGACACTAAAGTGTTGTTAAAGCTATAACAATGTTGATCTAGCGCGATAACTGTGATGCGCGAGAGCTCATGAAGATGATGATGCGCGAATTCAATGGATGATTGTCATCAAATGCCTTCTGTAAGGGTTGATGACGCGATGCAATGATAGTTAATCTCCACTGAGATTGTGAATGATATTCCTCCAGTGAGGACTGGTAACGGGCCCACCTTGTGTCCCGGGGGTTGTCGTTAGTAAAACCTGGCTGCGCAGGTACGGGGACCGTCTCCACCGCTCGTAAACGTTATTCGTGGAAGCTTAGCTCCACTCCTGGATATCCAAACCTAGATGGCTTACTCCAACCCTGGATGGCTTATATCCTGGATGGCTTAGGCTGTAATTATACATACGTTTTAGATGTCGGTTGACAAACATAAAAATCTTGCATAATTATCATTACCCAAACAAATCATTATTCAATCAATATATGTACGAATGATGAGTAGCAATGTATACATATTCTACAACGCCATGTATACGCTATGTACGTCGCTGTTAATCAATGCCCCTAATACATGTAATATAAACATGATCAAATAACTCATATATTACACTCACTGAGTTATGTATGCACGCAATGTTAACAATCGTGTATTACAATCACTGAGTTATACGCGAACGTTAACGAATGCACCTATTATCCACTGTTATCAAATTAATATTGTTTTACAATTAATGATCAATTACAATAATTATATCTAATAAAGTAACTTCAAAATCATATGCTAGTCTAAAGTTATGTTTGAGAAACATCAATGCTAACCGGATGTCGTAACCGCCAAACAAGATGGCGCCGCCCACTCAATACAAATGTACGATAAAAGTTTAATAAAATTACTAACCACATGTTGCCTGTGAAATTTGCCGTACAATCTCTGTTCCAACAAAGTACTATTGACCATCCCGGCGAGAGCCAGAAGACAATGGGTTTTATAGCAAACATTACGCCCAAATCATTATTTCCCCCGTTCAGTCCGTGACAAACGTGGCTAAATCTACAGTATTGAATCTACACGAGAGGCCCCTTATACAATTTTGCCTTTTTAAGGAAAATATACCTATACGTTTACATGCATTAGCACAAAACTAAACTTATGACACGGCCTCTCTGGCGGCCACTTAAAATGTGCACGCTTTTACGTGTTACATGAATGGATCATGAATATTGTGAAATTGTTTCAACTCGAACAATAGATTTTGGGTGTAACCGATAACTTCCAAGAGCTATATACGACCAGTACGCTCTACCCGTGACCTTTTGTGACAACATCTCCCCACTTAAAGAAAGTGCTACACTTTTAAAATTCAACAAAATGATAATTAATATTTACACGTTAAGAGACTATTAATTCTTCTGAGCAAATGAGCGACAAAACGTACAAGCTGATCGCTCAATCGCTTGAGTATGTTAACTATTACTACCGAGGGATGCCAGTACAACGACCGTCTTCCGGAAACATCCACTGCAGTTATAACCTAACTATAATATGTAATTACAATTTCAACACTATTCTACAATTGTACACTACCCTGTCGTAACATATACTACTATTGTACAATACACTGCAATACACTATTGTATTAAATCGGTCATTATGTGCGGCGGCTTAAATATTCTGCCCCAATATTGTCCTTTCCACGGTCTATTACACCGACTCTACTGTTGCTAATAACACTACTTCCTGCCACTACCAGAACTCCAACTTTACACATTGCATCCATCGCATTACCAGTATACTGTTTGCGAAATGGAGTAGGGTCTCTCGTTTCCCTAATCGGCTTTGCTAAAGTGTGCGTAAAGCTACACTGCACTACATATGTTGGTCTCGACTTATCGGACCGAACAGTACTACACTCAGAGTCTAAACGACTTACCTCTCGATTCTCTGCTACACTAAGCATGCCCGATACGTCTATATCGGCTGCTGTCTCCTTACCTACACTAGTGGGAAAATACATGGGACTAGTGTCCTCACTACTGTCTTCCTCACTATCCTCAATAACTGCAACATTAACTACCGTTAACACCCCTTGTTGCACATTATCGGTTCTACTTATATACTCTTTCAGCATATTCGCATGAAAGGTCTTTAACTTTCCGTTTATCTCGATACGGTAATCCATAGTGTTCACTATCCCTCTAACGTAAAACGGACCTTTCCATTGTAATAACAACTTGTTATTGTCGGTCGGGAGTAACAGTAACACCTGGTCATCTATCTTAAACTTCCTAGCTCTTGGTTTCTGGTCATAGTACTGTTTATACTTGGTACTTGCCTTAACTAACTGACTTTGAGCTATCTTACAAGTCTCCTCTAGTTTCTCCTTCAGATCTAAAACATACTGATATGTAGTCTTAACCTCATCACTATCTACTTCACCTGCCCACATCTCTCTAAGAATCCTCATGGGACCTCTACCGTACAATAACTCAAACGGAGAAAATCCTAAACTCTCTTGTGGAACCTCTCTAAATGCAAACAATAAAGCATTGAGATACTTGTCCCAATCTTTGGGTCTCTCGGTACACATACGCCGTAACATTTGCTTTAACGTCCCGTTAAATCGTTCGACTAACCCATTACACATAGGGTGATATGGTGTTATCATGATTTGACGCAAAGACAATAACCTGCTTACTTCAGCCATAAGTTCTGACGTAAACTGTGACCCACAATCAGTCAGCATTTCCTCTGGTACACCTAGCCTACTGAACATATCAACTAATGCCTCAGCTACTCTCTCAGTTTCAATTGAGGGCAATGCGACTGCCTCCGGATACCTAGTTGCATAGTCTACCATGGTTAAAATGTACCTATATTTCCTATCCGACACTGGAAAAATTGGTCCAACTATGTCTACGGCTACCCGCTTAAATGGTGTATCTATCAGTGGCATCTGACCTAAATGTACTTTGGTCACTCGACCTTTTGGTACTGTCCTTTGGCATACATCGCAGGACCTACAATACCTAGTTACATCTCCACTAACGCCTGGCCAATACAATTCTGCCAATACTCTATCTGACGTTTTCTTTACGCCTAAATGACCTCCCATAATCGACTCATGAGCTACCTTAAGCACTGTCGTTCTATACTGGGTAGGTACCACTAATTGGTGAAACTGTCTACTACCACTATCTTCAAATTCTCTGTACAATAACCTATTCTTATGTACAAACTTACAACTACCGGACCCTTTACACTTCTTCACTACATCATCCTTGGCCTTCACCTTACAAGGACCTAATGACTCGTCTTGAGTTTGTGCTTCTATAAACTCCGCTTTAGATATGTCACCTACGGCTGCAGGAACCTTTAATTTTCTATAAGCCTGAGCTTGCTTCTGAACCTGCGCTCTAGTCTCTACGGCATTACTTATGCTACTTCTAAAATCGGACATTACCGTAAGTGCTGAACCTTCTATGTTCCCTATCGTTAAATCATACATCGGGTCGTCCATACATAGTGCCTCTGTAGTCCCTTTAAAGAAAGGTGAAACTACATCTATTCTCGGTATTGGCACGTGCTCTACCGACTTATTTAGTAACATACACGGTGACTGTTTACCTACCAACTGGTCATCCGTAACTAAACTACGCCTAACTACCACACCTGTACAACCTGTATCCCTCATTACAATTACGTCCGTGCCATTCACTCTACCATCTGCCGTTGGAAGATTTGCATACGGAAAGAGACATGTTCCGATCTTCGCCATTAGACCATCCGCTTTAACACAACAGCTACTACTCTCGGTTTTAATAACCGGACTATTACTACCTCTGCCTCTACCTCTACCTCGGTTTTGACCACCTCTACCTCTACCGAAATTCCATGGGTTGTTAGAACCTTGGTTCTGATTCCCTACATTGTTGTCCACTCTACTATTGTCACTAAAGTTGTCTACGACAGCGGACACTTTCACCGCCTTCCTACACCCATGTGAAGCATGATTCCCATTACAGTGACGACAACGAATAAAAGGTCTACCTATGTTACCACTATTGCTACCTCCTCGAGCACCCATCGAACTACCTCCACCTCTATAGTTTCCACTCTGGCCTTTCTGTTTATGATCGTCCCCTTGCCTATCTCTAAAAGTTCTGTCTTTCGACACTACATTATGAGCTCCACCTCTAGCCTCGGCAAACTGATCTGCTTGAGTTGTCATTTCATTTACACTAGTTAGTTTTCTTTCTTTAAGAAATAAGAACAGATCTCTACTACAAACATTGAATAGCTGGTCCCGCAACAAGAAATCTATGAGGCCCTGATAAGTCTGCGCTACCTTCCCTAACTCTAAAGGTAAGTCACTGTGTCCTCAGTAAATACCTGGGCATCATCATAGGACAAGTTACATACACATTTGTACTAGCGCTAACTGCTAACGGTTATGTATAGATAGTATCTAGCTTCCACAAAACATATACACTACATAAAATATCTTAATTTGATATTGGACATAAACCTTAAACAATCATCGAAATGTGTATAACATGTACATGTATATTTACTTCTCCCATCAATATAAGTATACTCGAGTGTCACAACATGAGTAGAACGTCTTGTTCGCCAACCTAATTGGATACTATGTGTATATCAAGGCAGGTAAAACAAACACCCAAATTATTGAGCAAAAGTGCCTCAGACACACTCGTGTAGACCACTGCAACCTCGCGCCAAGGAAAGAACGGACAAAACAACAGTTTGGACTCACCCTACCCTTGTCGTGTCTTGATTTGTCTTCCAAGCTGTGGCCGTGATCGTCGACAGTCGCCTTGATGGATCAGAGGGTGGTACACACTTCTAAAATAATAAGTAGAGATTTAGTATATCATAATAAAGATCACATATTGATTCTTTCCCTCCGTAGTCGCCCAAAATCCCACTACTCTGAAAACCAGTTGTCACAGGATGACCTTAGTGGTTGGGCTAACTCAGGAAAGAATCAATGACGGTGAATGCATTTACATAAGTTTAATGCAACTTTTGAAATATGTTTAATATATATACAATTATCTAAAAAAAAAAAGCGAATACACAAATGAACTATGAAAAGAATGTTCTCCTGAACGTTTAAGACGTTCTTAGTATTGTTATAAATACTGAATGTCTAAGACACTAAAGTGTTGTTAAAGCTATAACAATGTTGATCTAGCGCGATAACTGTGATGCGCGAGAGCTCATGAAGATGATGATGCGCGAATTCAATGGATGATTGTCATCAAATGCCTTCTGTAAGGGTTGATGACGCGATGCAATGATAGTTAATCTCCACTGTGATTGTGAATGATATTCCTCCAGTGAGGACTGGTAACGGGCCCACCTTGTGTCCCGGGGGTTGTCGTTAGTAAAACCTGGCTGCGCAGGTACGGGGACCGTCTCCACCGCTCGTAAACGTTATTCGTGGAAGCTTAGCTCCACTCCTGGATATCGAAACCTAGATGGCTTACTCCAACCCTGGATGGCTTATATCCTGGATGGCTTAGGCTGTAATTATACATACGTTTTAGATGTCGGTTGACAAACATAAAAATCTTGCATAATTATCATTACCCAAACAAATCATTATTCAATCAGTATATGTACGAATGATGAGTAGCAATGTATACATATTCTACAACGCCATGTATACGCTATGTACGTCGCTGTTAATCAATGCCCCTAATACATGTAATATAAACATGATCAAATAACTCATATATTACACTCACTGAGTTATGTATGCACGCAATGTTAACAATCGTGTATTACAATCACTGAGTTATACGCCAACGTTAACGAATGCACCTATTATCCACTGTTATCAAATTAATATTGTTTTACAATTAATGATCAATAACAATAATTACATCTAATAAAGTAACTTCAAAATCATATGCTAGTCTAAAGTTATGTTTGAGAAACATCAATGCTAACCGGATGTCGTAACCGCCAAACAAGATGGCGCCGCCCACTCAATACAAATATACGATAAAAGTTTAATAAAATTACTAACCACATGTTGCCTGTGAAATTTGCCGTCCAATCTCTGTTCCAACAAAGTACTATTGACCATCCCGGCGAGAGCCAGAAGACAATGGGTTTTATAGCAAACATTACGCCCAAATCATTATTTCCCTCGTTCAGTCCGTGACAAACGTGGCTAAATCTACAGTATTGAATCTACACGAGAGGCCCCTTATACAATTTTGCCGTTTAAGGAAAATATACCTATACGTTTACATGCATTAGCACAAAACTAAACTTATGACACGGCCTCTCTGGCGGCCACTTAAAATGTGCACGCTTTTACGTGTTACATGAATGGATCATGAATATTGTGAAATTGTTTCAACTCGAACAATAGATTTTGGGTGTAACCGATAACTTCCAAGAGCTATATACGACCAGTACGCTCTACCCGTGACATTTTGTGACACATATAACTAAAATATTAAACTGTACTGTGTATCTATTTTGGGAAATCTCTATTTAATCTATATTTTTGTTATAAATTTTGTATTAACTTCACGGTCAGCGCCCTACATACTGTTCAATGAGGTATGAAAGACACAGTCAAGGGACATATAACTCGACTATATCTGTGCTAGTGTGTTCATAAGTTAAGGCGTACTTAAAACTGTCCCTTGATGTTGGGAGTTTGATTTATGATTATATAAGCTCACTGAATACTAAAGACAATACAATTCGACTATATATATTTGGAAAAGGTATTCGCAAACTAATACGGACACGATCAATAAGCCAGGTACGGCGGCGGAGGCTCCCAGCTATGATAAAGAACTTTACCAATGAAATAGAAAGGGTGCATCCAGCCCCCTCCCTCCAATAATCGCAGAGAAATGTAATATAGCACTGAGAAATTCATTACACATTAAGCCTGGAGAGATATTTAACATACATAAATAAAAGATAAACATTAACACTTACCTTCCGTTTCAGGATTTAGGTAGACGTCATCATAATTAAGGTCTACAATATGTCTTGTCATCTCAAAAGCAAAGACATCATCATAATTAAGGTCTGCAATATGTCTTGTCATCTCAAAATCAAAGACGTCATCATAATTAATGTCTACAATATGTCTTGTCTTCTCAAAATCAAAGACGTCATCATAATTAAGGTCTGCAATATGTCTTGTCATCTCAAAATCAAAGACGTCATCATAATTAAGGTCTACAATATGTCTTGTCATCTCAAAAGCAAAGACATCATCATAATTAAGGTCTGCAATATGTCTTGTCATCTCAAAATCAAAGACGTCATCATAATTAATGTCTACAATATGTCTTGTCTTCTCAAAATCAAAGACGTCATCATAATTAAGGTCTGCAATATGTCTTGTCATCTCAAAATCAAAGACGTCATCATAATTAAGGTCTGCAGTATGTCGGGTCATCTCAAAATCAAAGAGAAAAGCACAGCGACGTGCTATAAATGGGTCAAACGCTGCGTGTACAGATAGGCCCAACAACCGAAAAGTGAAGTTTATTTGAAATATGACGCCTTGTTTTCAACAGGAAGTATAAAGTGAATGTATATATGTAGTTTAAACCGTACATTAACTGTCGACAAGTTCTGTAGTTGCTTAGTATGAGTCCTTAAAGGGGCAACACTCCCTACCCTGGCAGGGAGAAATTGGAGTCGTGTCTTATCAATTACACCACAGTGAATGACTCTAAAAATAACACAATATGTAAACAACTCTCACGATGTAGAGTTTGCAGGCGACAGAACAATGTACTTATAAATCAGTTAGGAGTAAAGTTTTTCAATCTAATGACTCCAAACTACTAGTATATAATTTCTGCTTATTTTATTGAAACTGTGACAGTTTTGTTAGTATTATTAATTCATGTTTTACCCTTTTATTTTCATCTCTAATATCCACTGCAATGTGTATAATATAAAAAGGAATTGCTATGAACTTTTGCAAATGTAATCTGATGACTAAACAGAACTTTACACTGCTAGCAAATATTTTTCACGTTATCAATGTTAAATGAAAATTAATTGCCAATTATAGTTGCTCTGGAGAAACAGTATATATACTGCAGTACACAAGATATGCATAATTTGGATATGTTTGTTAGGATGACATTGTGTTGGGAATAAACATACAAAATAAAGCATAACTGTACAAATTATTGTTTAGGACTGGATGATGGAGATAATAAGATAAGGAATTACATTGTATATATGTTATGACTAAGGAACATACATCAATGTGCCTGAGGAGGGAATGTTCAATTTTCACGGGTGGGATATATAGAAGTGCATAGTGATTTTTTTGATTCTGATGTGAACATGGTAGGGATGATTTGTTATCTGGACCACATGAATAGTCACAGATACAAACATTCCATCTCAGAGTACAGTTTACACACACGTATAACTTCTGTCTATCTTTAAGCAATAACGTTGAGTGTCTGTCGTCTGCTCTGTAGTTGTGTACATTTCTCAGTTCATAACCCCACAGGCACCTCCCCTATATTTTCAAATTGCTGTCAGCTGAGTTTAAAAAAAATTGAAACTAGGAATAAGAAATACTTTTTCACATATATGGTTTTACCAATATACTTGTTTAATATCAGTTTACTTCTTTGCCAAATACTGATTTTTTTTATGAGTAGGAATTTTCAATATTTTGAAAAAGGTCTCCCTGATGTAACCATGTATACATTTAAATGAAAAACCTGCCCCAGCTCCATTTAGTGGCTTTTATACGGTAGTTGGGCCTTTAAAATACTGGTTTGACTTTTACTCTGTTATCTCTGAGGCTATTTATAATGGTGTAAATCATGTAATAACAAATGAGAAGTAACCTGTCAACTTTCTTATCAAGCGAATAAGTAAATTAACATGTTAACAAGCAGAATCATACAAATTGTGTCAAAAAATAAAATGAAAGGGGGAAATCCGTTTAAAGATATGTGGTTGCTTCTTAAAGGGACACTGTCCGTAAGTAAGCAGATATTGAGCATAACCAAATAACTGTCTGACTTTTATTCAGTGAAATGTATACATGAAAACATGAGGATTTACATTCGTGAGTTTGAAAAAAAAAAGTTTTAATTATTATATGTAAATAAAGTGTGACCCACAGTATTTACCTTTTATGCGATCACGTGACTTCCATTAGCGCATTAGGTTTTCACCATAGTATGTATTGCGTAATACGTATAGCCCGCTTAGCTCAGTCGGGAGCGATGTCCGACTACTTTACGCTAACGCACACTATTATTACTGCGAGTGTAAAGAAAAGGTAATTTAAGTTTGGGCTGTGAGTTCAAACGCACGAAGTGGATTTTCTTTTTTTTTGTACCGCGATTGAATTCCGTTAAACAATCTTGCTTTTAATTATTAAATATTGAATAATGTTTAGTGTGTAATGTTTGCGAACAGAATTATTGTGCGTTTTATAAGCTAAAAGTGACGGACAGTGTCCCTTTAAGTGTACACGAGGTGTAAAGTAACATCATCCGCTACCGGTTAATTATATTTAGTCCAGACACAGCTATTTTCTTCGTAACAGGCCTTGCGAAACGGTATGGCAATGACGCATACCGTAAGACAATTAAGAAGTTGTAGAAAAGAAAGTTAAATGGAATGTTAGCATACAGCTGCAAACAATCGTTATTATTGCGTTCTGTTATTATTCCGTTCTGAAAAACGTGGTCAACGTTGAAAAAATATCTAAATCAAATGCGAAACGAAGGGACGATCATTTGAAATTTCTCTTAAAACGGATACGGAAGTCGCCATTTTGAGAACTATGACATAACAGTTCTAAATAACCATATATGAGATATTTATAAACATGTAATCAGATGTACAGGGAGAAAATCGCAGAAACATATATGAAAAAGAAGTATAATAATGCATTATATGGCCAGAATGGTGATTTAGAACACTGACATCATATTTTGTAAAATAGTCTGCCTCCAACACAAAAAATCGACCGTCATATATAACCTTACATGTGTTGAAAATGACGTTAAAAAACATACAAACAAACAAACCAATTCTCAAAATCGAGACTCCCATATCCGTTTTAGAGTAAACTTTAAGGGGTCGTCTCTTTTTTCTTTATTATATTTGTCTTTGTCAATTAAGAAGTTGTGGAACAACAAGTTAAGAATGTTTATGCCGTACGAAGTAAACACATATGCCATAAAACACCAAAAGAAATTACGCTGAACATATAAAATAAACGACCCAAAGAAAGTATTTCCTAACTATGGTGACGCTTCAGGGATAGCTATATTAAACTTGGCTGTAAAATAAATCGCTTGTTGTAAATTATAAGTTTTAATTATTGCGCTGTAGTATACATCTATGAACGATTTCAAGTTCTAAATTGGTCATTTCATACCTTTTTATGTTTCTAAAACATTAGGCCCCAAAGCCTGAAGTACTCCCTTTAAAGAATTATCATACATTTTGGGATAGTAACAAACTAATCTTTAGTTGTTCCTTGAAAATGAAAATCCTGATATGCCTCCTTAGTCATATTGGAATAGTAGAGATTTGGAGCCCTACTTTGACCGTATGACATCAACGTAGTTATGTGCAGTTTTAAAGTAAAATGACATAATCTAAATAAACTACTTCAAAATTGCTACCTGTCTCTTTAAACACATGTTTATTTGCAACAGATACATTTTACTTGAATGCATATATATTGCCTTTGTTTGACTATGGATGTAGCATATGGGATCGTTGCTCATCCCATAGTATCGATCGAATACTAAAACTTCAAAAACGAGCGGCCAGGCTTATCCTCCGAGTAGAATTTAATACTCAATCCGAACAAATGTTTTAAACTTTTAATTGGCTCCCAGTCCAGCTCCCAATTCAAAAACGGATTCAATACCATATATGTAGTATGGTGTACATCTCTAAATCATCAAACACCTGAATACATTGACAGCATGCTATCAAAACCTTCAACAACTCATGAACGAAATTTAAGACCTTCTACAAATGATACACTGCACGTTCCAAGATCTCACACAGTAGTTTATGATAAAGCATTTGCAATATGGGGTCCACAGGAATGGAATAAACATCCTCATGAAATACGGCTTTCAAAAGCTCATTAAGTTAATTTTAAACGTTACTGAAAACACATATTATGTCCTCATCTGCTATATAATTTCAAAAGTATGTTCACTATCAGTATGGGTCTAGCACAGCATCAATGGTTTAACGACACAAAGACTTAAGAAATCATAAAAACTATAAAAACTATGTATTTTAAGCGCATATATAAAGTTATAGACTTGCCTACAAAGAGTATTTGTTGTTAATGTGATAGGGTCTGAATAGGTCAATACTATTATGCAAACTTAAACCAATATAAATACAATAAAAAATCAATGTTTGAAGGTTCAGTGGATCTGCTTGTATGTTTAGTCTGCTGGGCTAGATAACATTGATTACATACTTTCAAATATATAATAAATAAAACACTAATGTATGACGGTTTAGTGGATCATCTTGTATGTTTTGTTTGCTGGGCTAGATAACATTTGATTACATACTTAAATATATGTTCGGTATATTATTTCAAAATAATGAATTCTTAATTGTAAACGCCATTGCATGACTGTTCAGGAGATCAGCTTGTACGTCGATCTGGGCTTGACTACAAGGAGGTTAATTTATGAAGAAATGTTATGAAACATATACTTAGGTATACTTAATTCAAATCTAGTTTTTAGATAGTATGATTGTAAACCTGCGTAAAGTGCTGCTGTCTTAGGCTAAATCACACACACACATACTATTGTTATGATTGGTGGTTTAACCAACACTAAGTAGAATGCAGTGGCCCTTTCGTGTTTGCGTATAACTATTAAACAATGCGGACGGTGTTGAAAAAGAAAATATGTATGATATTTCAATCAGAAAATATTTCTCAATATCACTTGCATATTCAATCGATATACCATCACTTTTAATTGTTACGATCATCTTACAGAAAATGAAATTTGACAACTTGATACTCATGTAGTTCATACGCATGTACTTGATTCTATCCCAAAATATTTCAAATATTCCGAAAGTCCTGTAATTTGTTATAAGTATAAAAAGCCTATTAGAAATATTATTTTCAACTACAACAAAATAGTTTCTGACCTTGATATAGTATATAATACTCCTAAGGAATGTGAATGCAACACATCAAAAGTTTGCTATACTCCAGCAGGTCATGTCATCACTGGTAATTTTGATATTGTTGATAAACGTATTCGGCATTTGTTTTCGAAAGGTCCTAAATATAGATTATCTTCAACTATTGATTTTAATGCTTGTCGTGACCAGATCGCCCACTCCATTGAAGAGTTTAGTATAAAATGGTGTCGTAGAGAACATGCGGACCAAAACTCGCTTTCTACTTGGAAAAAGTCAATTCTTAAAATTATAGATACACGTATTAACTTTTATAATGCTAACCCCTCTTTACTTCCTCCGATACCTAGGTTTTCTTTTCGTAATTTAAAATCGGGAATTCAGGAATTTCATAATAAATTTGTTTTAGTTCCTGCAGATAAAGCAGCTAATAATGTAATTATTGTTTGACGCGTACATGACGTTCTATCTCTGGAACTCGGCAGCACCAAATCGTATACTCCAGTTAATTCTACTGAGGATGATGTTGTTTGCGCACATATCACTCGGCGCACTACTTTCAAGGCTGGTGTAAAAGATAAGCAAAATAAACTGCCTACTATGTACTGGATTCTTAAATTACATAAAAATCCGTATACGGCTTGCTTTATTTCGAATTCTAGTATTATTACTTTTGCCTTCTTGTTTGTCTGTTTATGTGTTTGTTTCTGTGCTTTGTGGTTGACTGTCCTCCTTGAACGCTACTTTCCCTGTCCGATCTTTTTATATTTCTTTAATATTCGTAATCTTTGTATAACTAAAAAGCTACTCAATCAGGGTTACCTTTACCATAAACTTCGTAAAACCTTTACAAAATTTTATTATCGTAAGCATGATCTTCTTTCCAAATATAAACGTAATTTAAGGACTCTTCTGCGACAAGGACTATCACAACCTGACTTCTATGATGATGTGATTTATAAACTTCGTAAGCTTCTTGGTCATGATCACGTTCATACTATCTTTGTTAAACTTGTTAAAAAAATTATCAAAAGAGGTTATTGCCCTATCATTTTTCAACGTACTGCATGCTTGGTGGTGGACCCTTTTACAGTTCGCCACTATGCTTTCCTCTTTAATTGTACGATGACCGGACAGGCTGTGGACCCTATGATGACGCCTACCTAAAGCCCATTGGGACAGTGGCGTTTGATGTTCGTCTATGATCTTTCTTGTCTTGCCCTTAATGGTTTATTCTCTTGTTACTCTGGCTTCTGCCAAGTCATTGAGTACCTTTATTGTGGCTTTCTAGGCTATTGTTTTTTGTATTTTATTTACACGAGCATATTTGTGTTTTACTTATATTGCCTCTATAGGCTGCCTCGTTGGTTAGAGATTAGATTATGACTGGGATTTCTTTATTTACACTGTCCTGTTTTAATGGGATGACAGTAGGGTAAGTGTGAGGTTTGGCGCAACCTAGAACCGGTTTAAACCCCAAGTGGCCTACTTTGCCCCTGACCGTTCCAAGGCGGTAGCCCTATTGTCAACCCTTTTTGTGTTTGGGATGTCGTTTGCATTTATTATTACCTTTGTCTTCTTGTTTGTCTGTTTGCGTGTTTGTTTCTGTGTTTTGTGGTTGACTGTCCTCCTTGAATGCTAATTTCCCTGTCCGATCTTTATATATTTCTTTGATTAACAATGTATTACCTCCGTCATTCACACTATATTCATGTGTACAATATGTACGTCATTCTTTAATAATTTAAAAGTAATTCTTAAATTTTAATATTTATATTGTTAACAAAACATACAATTGACGAGTTTTAAACATGAGTTTTATATTGTATACACATCACCTAAAGTTTGAATCAGTCTTAATCTATGTATCTCAAATACCACCTTTTTAGAAAAATCATGAAGTGTCTAGACATATTTTATTCATTTTATTATTTTTGTACCACAGTTTTAATCATGTTTGTATCAACTGTAAATATATTCTGTTTTGTCTGAGGACCATATGTTGGACTGGCTTGTAGTCAAATATGTTATCCTCTTAAAATAAATATATTACTATTATTATTAATTTATTCTAATTTCTCCTGACTTTTGTTGTTGCTATTGAATTACATAATCATTTTTTATTCATTAATACATTTTATAATCAATAATTCCAACTTTCGGACATTCGACTATTTCTGACTTTTATATGCGAAAACAAAATGACAGTTGGGAGAATTTGAACATTTTGTTTGTTTTGTTTGAATGTGTTTTACGTCATCTGGCTTATGTTAGTCCATATATGATGGTAGTTTTTGTTGTGGTAAAATCGTATCACTCCATTCTCCTGTATGGAACCAGTACTATATACCTCCCGCCATTCGTAAGAATCGACACTTTCTCACTTGACAAGTCGGGCTCCAAGTGGGATGTGATTTTGTAAATGATATGCATTTTACACATGTTTTAACAAACAGTTAATTGTTGTGATTACAATAAATACTGAAAAGTGGATCATTTGAAAGCAACAAACACAAGCACGAGATTAAAATGGAAAACAGACTCAGTTTTATTGAGTCTGTTCATGAGGGGTAATGTATTGTGCAACACCTCTCACGCCTCCTAGCACCGGCTAAATCAATATTCTACTTTAAAGTCACTACGATTGGGCTTGATGATCCCAAAGAACCAGTAAGAAACTACTGATTTGCAGTCGGAGAGATTTTTTACAGCCGCCACACCGCACTAAACAAACGCTAGTGTAAATGTCAATACATTCTGATAAGTGAATCCCTTGAAAGCAAAAAGCACAAGCAAGAGATAAAGTAGCAGACTCGGTTTTATTGAGTCCATTCATGAGGGTAAGTCATGTTTTCTATAACGGAATTGGTACTAGAGTTACAGTCATGTTTCTGAGCAAGACTAGAAATATAGTAATGTTATGTCCTGGCATGTCTTCTGCGCAAGCTAGATTTACAGTCATGTTTTCTGAGCAAAGCTAAATTTACAAAGCTAAATTTACAGTCATGTTATCTGAGCAAGACTAGAATTACATTCATGTTTTCTGAGCAAAGCTAGAATTACAGTCATGCTCTTTGAGCAAGACAAAAATAATGAAATGTCTCGGTAGGTACATATACTTCAGTTAAGTCAGGCGTCTATGATGGGTTACTATACCTTTTAATTCCATTGATGTGGCTGGACTTACAAGATTGCATATCCATCAATTAGAGAATTAAAGTTTAAATCAAAGATAAATAACTGTAGCTAGAAGTTTGAACTTTATTTCATAAGGTTCTGTGCCTTTATGGGAACAGTTATTTTGTTCCTGATTAAAGGGTCACACTGCAATCTTGTTTTACCCTCACCCAAAATTATTATGAAGACAATAATCTGTCCATGTTGTTTTGTGAACTAACCCCTAAAGAGGTTAATTTAACACATTATTTCATTTCAAAACAACGCATTTTCATCAATGTAAAAAAAGTCTAGCCAAACTTAAATCATCATTTCTTTTCTTATGTTTGCCGTGTGTCCATTTGAAGTTGTTGTAAATGGGCTTTGTTCGGCTGGTTTCTATTAAAAAGGAACCAGATTACGATTTGATTCAGTTTAAGCTGTATATTAACTGACGACAAGTTCTGTATTTGCGCAGTACGAGTCCTTAAAATACTGGATTCATTTTTACTCAGTTATCTCTGAGGCTATTTATAATGGTGTAAATCATGTAATAATAAATGAGAAGTAACCTGTAAACTTTCTTATAAAGCGAATAAGGACAATTAAGAATTTGTAGAACAACACGTTAACGGGAATGTTAGCCCATTGGGACGGTGGCGTTTGATGTTTGTCTATGATCTTTCTTGTTTTGCTCTTAATGGTTTATTCTCTTGTTGCTCTGGCTTCTGCCAAGTCATTGAGTACCTTCATTGTGGCTTTCTAAGCTATTGGTTTTTTTTTGTATTATATTTACACGAGCATATATGTGTTTTACTTATATTGCCTATTGATGCTGCCGATCTTTTTATATTACTTTAGCATACAGTTGCAAGCAATCGTTATTATTCAGTTCTGAAAAACGTGATCAACGGTGACAAACATATCAAAATCAAGTGACAAACGAAGAAACGATCATTTGAAAGTTCTTTTAAAACGGATATGGGAGTCGCCATTTTGAGAACTATGACATTACAGTTCTAAATTGCCATGTATGGCAACAGATTTATAGGTGGAAAATCACAGAAAAACTTATGAAAAAGAAGTATAGTAAAGTGTTATATTTATGGCCAGTAAAGTATTTTGCATTCATCTGCAGTGATTTTCTTTGCTTTAAATGATATATACCAATATGCCATATATGGTGATTTAGAACAGTGACGTCATATTTCTCAAAATGGAGACTCCTTTATTGGTCTTAGAGAAAACTTCATGTGGTCTTATCTTCTTCGTTTATTATGTTTGTATATGTCAATTAAAAAGCTGTGGAACAACAGGTTAATAATGATTATGCCGTACGAGGTAAACACCAGTGCCATAAAACACCAAGAAATTACGCTGAACATATAAAACAAACGACCCGAAGTAGGTATTTCCTAACTATTGTGACGCGCCAGGGATAGCTATATTATACTTGGTGGTAAAATAAATCGCTTGTTGTAAATTATGATTTTTTATTATTGCCCTGTATTATATATCTTTGAACGATTTCACGTTTTAATTGGTCATTTCATACTTGTTTATGTTTCTAAAACATTAGGCCCCAAAGCCTGATGTACTCCTGTTAATGAATTATCATACATGCTGGGGTTGTAACAAACTAATCTATAGTTGTTCCTTGAAAATCCAGACATGCCTCCTTAGTCTTAGTTGAACAGTGGAGATTTGGAGCCCTACTTTGACTGCATGATATCAGTGAGTTATGTGCAGTTTTAAAGTAAAATGACATAGTCTAAATCAGTACAGTTTATAAACTACTTCAACATTGATGCGTGTGTCTTTAAACACATGTTTACATTTGCAACATATAAATTTAATTCATTCTAATTTCTCCAAACTGACTTTTCTTGTTGAGATTGAATTCCATAATACTTTTTTATTCATTAATAAATTCTATAATCAATAATTCCAACTTTCGGACAGTTGACTACGTCTGACTTTTTTATGAGAAAACAAAATGACACTTGGGAGATTTAAAAAAAAAAATTGTTTTGTTTGAAATGTGTTTTACGTCATTTTTAGATATTAGGCCATATATGACGGCTGATAGAATCAGTACTATATATCTCCTGTCGAGCTCCCAGTGGGATGTAATTTTGTAAAAGATATGCATTCTACACATGTTTTAACAACAGTTTATTGTTGTAATTACAAGTAGATATAAAAATCGAACAGGAAAAGTAGCATTCAAGGACGACAGTCAACACAAACACACACAGAAACACAGAACAACTTTAAAGATGAATAAATGGCAAGATAGGACATCAGAAACACAAAAGGGTTGACAGTAGGGTATACCGCCTTGGAATGGTCAGTGGCAAAAAAGGTCGCTTGGGGTTTAGAAAAATAAAAGGGATATAGGGTACTATAGAAACCACAGCATCCTAAGGCAATGTCATCGTAGGTCCGCACTGCGCTACAAACAAGGAGCATGTGCTCTAAGTCATGTTTTCTATAAGGGATTTCTATTTCCATGATTGTACTAGAATGACAGTCATCTTTCTGAGCACGACTAGAAATAGAGACATGTTATCTGAGCAAGACTAGAAGTACAGTCATGTTTTCTGAGAAAGACTAGAATTACAGTCATGTTTTCTGAGCAAGACTAGAATTACAGTCATGTTTTCTGAGAAAGACTAGAATTACAGTCATGTTTTCTGAGCAAGACAAAAACAATGAAATGTCTCAGTAGATATATATACCGTATTTAAGTCAGGCGTCTATCTATTACTATACTTTTTAATTCCATTGATGTGGCTGTACTTACACGATTGCATATCCATCAATTAGAGTGATACAAATAAGAATTAAAATTGCTTGTTTACATTCATAATATCAAATTATCTTGAAGTTGAAAAGAAGATAACTCTAGTTAGAAGTTTGAACTTTATTTTATAAAGTTATGTCCCTTCATGGGAACAGTTATTTTGTTCCAGAAGTCTTATTTTACTTTCACTCAAAAGTATCATTAAACAAAAATCTGTCCATGTTGTTTTGTGAACATTAACCTCTATAGAGGTTATTTTAAAATTTAAGTTTCAGTTTAAAATGTCCAGCAAATTCTCTGTAGATTATATGTTCTCTGTTGACTATATGTGAATTTTATTATGCATTCAAGCACTAATGATTCATATAAAGTCGAACAGGAAATGCAACATTCAAGGACCACAGTCAATCACAAATACACTCAAAAAACAAACAACAACTGGCAATATGATATAAGAAACACATGTGCTTACTGAAAAACATGATTGATGAATATCATATAATATGATATATAGGGTCCTATAGAAACCACAGCGTCCGAACGTAGGTGGCATCGTAGGTACGCACTGTACTGCAAACAAAGACTTGAAACTACAATGAAAGAGACAAAAAACAACAGAAAGGGTGGTGATATCAGGGTTACCGACTTGGAACGGTCAGTAGGCAATAAGGCCTACTGGTTAGCTTGAATCGATTTTATATGCGCACAATCTTCGCTATTATCTTGTCTTCAGCGCCGAAATAGACAAGGCAGTGTAAACAAAACTACATCCCATCAAAAGGAATTCTCTAACAATAAATTCCACATCCAGAGAAACTAACTAAAGAAACACATACAAAATAATAAACATCAAGTCAACATGCACATTGATAGAAAGCAGAACAAATATCCATTTGTTCCACCAGATAATTAGAACAAATACTTCCGTTCTACCATATTCTCAAAACAACACTGGTGGCTGATTCGTGATCAAGTCATCTGACTTGATATCATGCATGGGTTGGGTACGTTTTTACCATGCTGGTTTTTCATAAGAAACACATATAAACAACTAGAATACGTCCCCGAGGTATATATCCGTATTGATTTAATCCAAAATTAGATTTAATTATCTTTTTACATGGCAGTTCTATGTCACTCTTTACAAAAGGTATCCAACTGGTGATCCCTTTAACATATAACGTACTGTCAATGACATCAATTTAACACATTCGTGCTGACATAATACAATTATGGACGTATGTGGTGCTATGGGTTATGTTATAATATGAATCTCGCATTTGTGCTTATTTATTATTGAAGTTATTCATTTAGTGGGCACACATTATATGCTTTGCCAGCTGTCGCATCATATTATTGAACAACTCGTTTAATAAATATAATAATAAATGAGCACTTATACTCAATGACACACAAACAATTGCCAAGGGTTAAACTTATATCAATGATATCTAGCAAAATATAGATGCAGTTCCACTATTTTCTAAAATAAACATCAGTAGCAATAAAAGATGGATTTTGAGTGGTCATTTCAGTTGTAAAATTCCTTAACAAAAATCAATTTGTATCTCCTGCTCCGGAATAAAAATATGTTTCAATAATTTAAAACGTTCAGGTTAATTTAAATACTGCAACAGTAATTTATATCTATTTAAGAAGCAGTGCATAGTTCTAGTTTAGTTTAATAGCCAATTGGCTTACAAGTACACGAGGAAATACAGTTTATTGTTCGGGGCACTTGTTTCAGCTAAAGGGTTTTTAGCATTAACATTGGCCATTTTAACAATAAGTACATAAACTAACTACATATCATTCGAACTGGATTTTTAGTGGTAAATAAAAATACATGAATATTGGTTAAGAAATAAATATTTTACAGACGAAATACTTTTTTGATGGGAGTTTTCCTTGTACCTGGGACTGCAGCAAATTAATAAGTCTCAAATAACTTCAGTTAGCCTGAATAGGGTCTTAATTTACATTTGTCTAACAAATTAAAATCAATTCTAATTGTTGATGCTGCTGAGGTTTACATTAAAAAATCCCTATCACGAACAACTTTTGAAGGGATAAATAATCAATAATCTAGTAATCTAATATACGAAAAGAAAATGCAAATTCTATTATTGCCCTTAAATCAATAAAACATCTGTAGACGTCAACCCACAATTGCAAAGTTATGCGTCCGTCCCTATGAATGGTATCTATATTGTTTTTTACTCTGTCTTGGAACAAAAGAATACAGTAGGCTTAAATGATTACGAAAATAATGGTGTTGATATTTTGTGTGTTAAACCACACCTACCACCACTCAGGGACGCAATAAATCACTTCTTAGATCTCTTTACCGCCTAAGGTGGTGAACATATGCGCGGACAGACAGACGGGTACATATGTAGTCCAGTTTGGTTAAAACCGATAGCGGACACATTATCAGACCCTGGGAGGAACTGAAGTATCAGTACCGAAGCACAACACTCATTTTAGCAGATGACAAAATTATTATCATAATCATTTTCGGATTGTAGCAATCTTTAAAGATTCTTTTCATATTTTGTTATTTCAATGCGGAAATTGAATGCTTCCTTATTACTTAATGTCATTTGTGCTTTTGTTGTGCAACATTTGGTCCTTTTTGAAATATCAACCATACAACCAGCAAAAATATGTGGTATTTCTTCTGGCATAAAAAAAAAAAATAATATCGTATTCCTCATGGCATACGATCGCAAATTATGTGGTATTTTTCACGGAATACAGACTAAAAAAGAAAACAAATGGTATTGCTAACCGTCTACCAAAAGCAAATTATGTGGTACATATATTACTCACGGCCTACAAACTACAAAAGCAAATCATGTGGAATTTACGGCCTACCAAAAGCAAATAAAGTGGTATTCTTCACAGCCTATCAACATGATCAAAGGCAAAGTGCATCATATTCCAAACTACAAATGCAAATAAATTGCTACCAAAATCCTCACGGTCTACAAAAGCAACGTATGTGATATTTATCTGGGCCTACAAAGTACAAAAGCAAATGATGTGGAAATCCTCACAGCCTATCTAAAGCAAATTATGTGGTATTACTCATGGCCTAACAAAGCAAATAATATCGTATTCCTCACGCCTACCAAAAGAAAAAGTAAATTATCAAAGTAAATTATGTGGTATTCCTCGAAGCATACGAAAAGCAAATATGTGGTATTCCTCACTGCCTACAAAAGCCAATTAAGCGGTATTCATCACGGCCTTCAAGAAGCAAATTATGTGATATTCCTTACAGCATGCAACAAAAATTATGTGGTATTTATCATGGTCTACAAACTACAAAAGCAAATAAACTGGCATAGCTCACGACCTTCTAAAATCCTCACGTTCAATCAAAATCAAATTATGTGGTATTTATCACTGCCTACAAACTCGAAAGCAAATTATGTGATATTACTCACAGCCTACCTAAAGTAAATTTTGTGGTATTCCTCAAGGCATAGTTAAAGCATAATTATGAAGTATTCCTAACTGCCTACCAAATTCTGTGATTTTCCTCGCGGCCAGTGATTTGTGATTTGAACGCATTCATTTCTAAGACATACATTAATTGAATAACAATCAGTTGCGTAGAGTCCTTTGCGTCACATGCCTACACATTGGTTCCACATTAAAAAATTCTCAATATAAAGCAGGCAGTCCCCCACACACCTCTAGCAACATAGGGCTCGCACATCGTTTTTAGTCCAGCTACGCCACTGGCAATCATCAATGTTTTTAAACTATCAAAACTGATGATTTTAAAGAAATAAACATACCAAATTATAACAAATTCAGAATATCAGGTAAATTGCTTCTTTTCTTTCCATCATCATTGTCTTGTCCATTGGTAGACAAATCTATTTCCAGTCATTTGATCAGATTCTAAGTCAAATAAATACTCACTATTTTTTAAGAACAAATCTTAAGTCAGCATTCCAAGTGTCAACATTCCATGATGCATTTCACATTTGATAATGTTTTGTTTCGTTTTATATTTTTCCATATTTCATGTTTGTTATTGTTTGTTGTTTTCAATAGTTGATACGTTTTGTGGTATGTTTGCTTGTCAATCATTTCAATGAAAACAATCGCTCTTTTCTATATTATATGGCAGCTAATTTTATGCAATTTTCGGACACAAATACATGGTTTTTGGATGGGTCAACACATAATTTGGAAAACTATTTGGTTGGCTAAAACATACCCTTGCCCAACCCCTAATAGCATCGATTAATAATTACTGTTGAAAGTCGAACATGCTTTTGATACCATCCCAGTTGATGGGCTTGGCTACTTTAGGATTCTCCTCCATATCTTTTAAAAGAAAATCGAGCGTGGCATTTTCATCGTTACGCTGTACCTATTTGATCAGCATGTTGACGATTCGCATTGCACAGGTTCGGTTGTCCTCTGTAATTTGGTAAATCGTTGCAATGTCCAAACCTAGAGACAGTGCCAGTATTTCCCAATTCTTTAGGATGTTTTGTGATAGTTTACTAATTTCCTTTTCTGTTGGTTTTCGATCAAGTGTCCTAGGTGATAGAAATCTCAAAACAGATTTGGACATCTCGTCTTTCTTTGTAGGCGGACTTGTCAACATATCTTGGCACCATTGTTATTTTGCTGCTTTTACATCGATAACATGATCAGGAGTAAAGTTTGGACACCGTATCTTGACATAGTCAGTATTTATATGTTCAATATCGAACATCTGTCCACATTTGTTCCCAATGTACTTCATATTTTTCGATTTAAATCTTCCAAACTCATGCTTCAAAACCATCTCGGCAAACCGGCGAAGTCGATCAGAGTTCTTACTATCTACAGTCTCGTTGCAAATATGTGCTACTCTTATTTCGATTGTGGTGTCAGTGACTTCAATGAGCCCGACATAGTTGATATCCATTTCGTAAACGCCCATGTTTTTAAATAGCAAACGCTTTCCTTTAATCTGAACGACAAACAAGGACCCAATAGCAGCAGCTGTGATATGATGGTACAATGTGGGTGAAACAAAACAATTTGCAAAGGCAAAGACGAGAGACGTAGTACTACCTTTACCTGATTTAAGAAGATTGTTCACAGCTTCATCTTTCGAAATATCATTTTTCAAGAAACTAGGTACTATAAAATAATTGTTCTCCTCTACTTCCTCACGTTCTATGTCAAACATGCTTACATTTGAAATAATGCCTAGTTTCTCCATATACAGCAGCATCACTTTCTTGTGCACAAAGAAATCATTGTTTTTGTCATCCTTCCAAACCTTTTCAATAAGTTCAGGCACAAGAATAGCTTCATTGACGAGCTTATCCCATAAGGGCCTAAATTTTGGTCGAATTTCACAAAACATCTCGGAAGTAACGATACATTTGAATGCATCTATAATCCATTGAGGATCGAGCACAACCAAATCGGACAAACCTTCTTCGTCAAAGTATACGATAGACCCTAGTTTATGATGATATGCCATAAATAGTTTTCTGATTTGAACCTCATCTTCGATTGGGACTGCGTTTTGTGCATCAATCTGACACACTTCTTTAAATGTGATGTGTTTTTCATTTTTTCTCTTGATCAAACTGTTTTCTAATGGAATCCATTTTGCAGGGACGTCTTCGTTCGGTGATATCTTGGCTGCTAAGCTACATATATATCTTCTAAGGTCGTCTACTGGGCTTAACTTGTCAACAACAAAGCTTCTTTCCCGTATGTGGTTATGTAAAGGGGTATTGGAGAATATATCTCTTACTTTTTTAAAGTATTCTACGGCTACTTTAGCTTTCAATTTTTCATTTCCTTCTAGCTCGTCATCATGCGTGCCGACAAAAACAACAGGAGGGTCGCCCTTAATATTTCCGACATAGGAATGTATCGAGTGCATCCAAAACTTACAAAAGGATTCCGGTGATCTTTTACTATCTGGGAAACTGTCATCAGGAACCGGTGTTTCAAGCTTCTTTGACAAGTCCATTACTAAAAGATAGATATATAGCATTCCGACTATGGAAAAGCTGATGTGTTGCATAGAAAATGAATTGACCGCCAAAATCCCAAATGCTGAAAAAAAAATCCTGATCAGAGATATACTTGCCCAATTTAAAACATGATTCAAACTGTTGTAGGTTCTCCTTTTGTATTCTCGGAACACTGCTCCATCTTCTAGCTTGTTCACTTACTGTATCCATAACCAAATAGTCATCTTCTATTATTCTCGTTTCTTCTTCTTGTTTATATTCTTCTTCTTGTTCATGTTCTTCGTGTTGTTCTTCTACTTGTTGTTGTTCTTCTTCTCTGAAGGTACGTAATGGGCTATTTATAGAAAGACATGGTTGGGAAGGCTGCTCAATACGTTCTGAATTGCTGTCTTCGGTCGTTTCATAAGCCTCTTTATCTTTGTTTTGTGAGTCTGTTAAGTGAGACACTACTGCTAGACGGTCAAACTCATCTGTCTTAGTCTTTTCTACCTTTTCCCACTTTGTGTTTGCTGTCGATGAGCATCGATGCACATCAATTCCATCAGTACTTTCAAGTCCACTAATTGGATGGAGCCCACTATTAATAAGGCTTAAGAACGTACCTCTTAATTTTGTATTCGAATCACTTACATTTTGTTGGATGTTCAAACACTTGTCATGAATAATTCCTAGATGAGTATATTGTTCTACTTCATTAACGATTTGATCACCAAGCAGCCAGCGTCTTTCAGCTCTTTTAAAATCAAAATGTAATTCATTGAAGACTATACCGGCGCATTAGTGTTACATATACTAAGCATGTTATCAAGACCGAATTTAGAAAATAAGACTAGTACCATGAAGTCAGCTACTGTAGGTGAACCAGCGTTAAAGTTAAAAATGCATAGCCTATAACAGCTTTGTTCCAGCTCCTTAATTATACCATATATGAACAATAAGTATGAACATAAGGGTGAACTTTTACCACCTTGTCTGGTACCCCGCAAGAAATTAAACCATTTAGATATACAATTCTGATTCCGTACGCAACTCTTCATGTTGCGGTATATATCAAAGATAAAAATGTTTTAGTATCTATGTTCATTTCGTGAAACTTATAAAAATAGCGTCATGACATTACATATCAAAAGCTTGTCTAGCATCGAAGAAACAGGCAAACACGTTGCTATTATTTTATTTACCACATAGAATACATTATCTCAAAGAAAACACTGTCATTGTACTTCCCAGTTGTTTTTGAACCCAACACCCCACCCCCTGTTAACAACTTATTTTTGACAAGATTTCCGACTTCGAACGACTGAGTAAAATCACCTCGTATATTTGTAGTATGGTTTGGGATAACTTTATTGCCCTATAACTATTAGGATCGTATTTAAGCTTTCTTCCACCTTCGTGAAGAGTTATTACATGTACAATGGTGTATATGACAATGTTAGCATGGCCGAATAAAGGTTTGACAGTACATCGACTATGTATAAGGTGCTGATGATATACGTTAATACCACGTTTACATGAAAGTATTGCTGTCTTAACACCAGCAAAATGAACCTCTACATCATTTTCTTGTATACATGAAGTAGGGTTTTTTAAATCGGATAAAATCGTATTTACTTTAGTATCTATATATTTGTTCCATTCGATATCATATTTTGGATTATCGTTTGGAGTATATTTCAAAATAGTTCTGTCATTGCTCTGTTATAATCTGGTGCTCCCTATAAAGAACACCGTTAACATTCAGTTCAGCATCCGCTCTAATGTTTGATTATTTTCGTCAGGTTTTTACTAATTTTCCAGAACTGTTCGTTATCTATTTCTTCAGATTTATTCATTTTATTTTGTCTAATTCGTTTATGAATTTTCGAGAATAGAATGTGTGCAATTTCTAAAGTGTCGCTTTGCTTGTTTCTAGTTATCTCTGTAATTGTTTTTTGTTTTGAATGTGTATTAATGGTTGACTGATTTCTATGAATGTTGCATTTCCTGTTGGTAACAACTGGGTGAAAATAAAGTTAAACTGAAGTTATAATAGTAATTGCATTTGCATTTCAGTCCGTTAAATATTATGCCATTCGGTCACCTTTCTATAGTTGGAAACCAAACGATACATAGATGTACTTTCTCTGAGAGCAAATGCATAGCCTTTCAGTTGATTGAAGAAAAATAACTCATTTTTGGCCAAATAATTAAGAACAGCCTTTGCGAAGCGTTGACAATTACATGTCCTATAATTGTATTTTTTTATAAAGTTCCCTTCCACGATTCAGCCAGGATATCAGAGCGTACATTGCCGAGTTTCCAACATCAGTTTTAACCTGAGTAATGTTTAACCTACTATTGTGTCTGTATTTATCTCTCACAGCCTCAAGTTGTTTATTTCTTTGAATTGTAATACCCTCAGAATTTTTCTCTCTCTATTGACCAATACCAGTTTTCTGTTTCAAAAACTATAAATAAATGATACATAAACCATTGAGTTAATTGCCTAGCATATAGGGGATTTTCGTAGGCAGTCACACGAATTATTTGTTCATCTACATCCACTAATTCCTCAAGTTGTGTTATCAGAATATGACCGTTGATTTTGTGTTTGTTCCCGGTACTTTCGTCAGCCGCCGGATCAAAGTAAATCTGATAGGTCCAGACTCCTCCTGTTGAATGCCTGTTTAAATTGCCCATTCCTGTCGTTAAAAGGCACACAGATAACATTATGAAACAATACGAGTATACAACGACACCATTTAAATACATATTATCATATTAAATTAATTTTATTCATACGAAAAATATACAAATTCAGAAAAGGGGATCCTTCGGAACACAAACAAGAGAGAAAATTAGCAGTCTTTGTTTAATTGAGCCTATTCATGAAATATATTATCAAAATGTTACACCTCAAACGCCCTCAGACATAGGTTTAATCCGTATTCAGTAATGATAATCCTTTCCTTGCTTATATGTATCCACCAGATCTCAGGTTGAATACAGCCAACAGTTCGGATACCAAAGCAGCATTTCTCGATGTTCATCTCTCGATTTCAAATGACTATCCACATTACCTATCATGAACAGACTCAATAAAACGACGGATAAAGTGATCCCTAAGTGTCTGCCATGCAATAAAACTGCTCCTCCAACCTTTAATAGCGATTCAACTCTACATTCAAAAATCTGGTACAAAACATCGAAACAATTTCCCTAATTTATTGTATTCCCGGTCCATGTTATCTCAAACCAATACTTAAGAAATTTGTTATACGGGTGTATTTGTTAATAAAGAATGAGTAATTATCCCCTGCAATAATTTCAAATAATGTTATGTTTCTATGAAGTGATCAATCAGGAAGAAAAGTTAAGCTCTACCGCGTTTACGAAAAAACGATTAAACACACTCTATTTAAGTTTCGTGACTGTTCCTGGACCCATTTCAATTGCGAACGGTACGATAATAAGAAATGTTTACCATCATTTTATCTGCATGAACGAACGCAGAACGAACGGAAAATGAACGCAGAATGAACGCAGAACGAAAGCAGAATGAATGTTGTACGATCTATATTTTAAAAATGTCTTTCTTCCATTGCGATCGTTACGTTCGTTTGTAACGTTCAGCATTTTCAAAATGAATGATGAATGCATTTATAAAAAGCTTACACTGAACCCGAACGCAATGAAAGAAACAACGCAAATGCATTTCGTTAATTTGGATAACTTCTATTATTATCCCTTTGAATTGATAATTAAAGTCTCGATTTAAACGAAGTACGTTGTTTTCAGTATTTTAATATACAGAATTACACTGTGTAAAGGGTGTTTTAGAATCACAAACATTTACTTTGATTTTTACTAAATCAAAATGGGAAATTTTATATTTAATGTGTCGCACAAACTTACTATTATTTATATATAAAACTAAAATAATGTTGATAAAAACAGCGTTATATAGTGGCTTATATTATATTGCATTTTTGATGAAACAAACATAAACCCGGAAGAAAACAGAATAATCATCGATGTGCACCACCTAATAATGCCAACAAATGGACCCATTCTTCAATATGTTCACATATACACAAGTAGCCGACTCGTGATAATCGCATGACTAGATATCAAGCGTCATTAAATTGTGAGAGATGTTGCGATTGGTAAACGCTGAACGAACGAACGCAAATGCATTTTCTCCGTTTGTGATTTAAACGCACGCATTCTGTTGCGTTCAGGAATACAGTTCCGTGCAGTTAAATGAACTCATAGTTTTGCTGAATGCATTCGCGATCGTAAATGATTTGCGTTTTAAAAATGCATTACAAATGAAATGCAAACGGAGCGCAAACGGAACGCAAACGAAACGCAAATGGAATGCATTTTGGGGTTACTTGAAAGCAACTGGGTCTGTATCCCTTAATACTGCTATGTTGTTATTTATCAGACACATTTTATTTCTTGTAAGATACATTTTTAAAATAGTAAGATAACGATGCAGATGGTATAGTTATATACCTTAAAATTAGGTCAGTCGCACATGAAAGAATAGAACGGAGGAGATAAGAAAATTTACGTTTTTGATTCCTGTTTTTGTAGAAATGAAAGGAAAACATTTAAAATGTTCGACACACGCATATTGATGAATGTAGTTCTAGACAATCAAGTCCGCCGCTAAAAGCAAACGTATGCCATACTTATGTTTACAATCTTAATGCACGATTATATGCAGCAATTTCATTTTATAACTGTTTATTTAATTTCCATTGATAAAAACATTATTACAAAATATTACAAATTCCATTAATCATTTAGGGTTAGACTCAATCAAACCGAGACTGCAATATTTCGTATGTGTCGTGCTCGGCCGTTTCCAAAGGTCCATTATCATACTTTTTGTTTTAAGAGTTTACCCTAACCCTAAAAACTGACCCTAAATGGATGTGGCAATGTAAAATGATATCATAATTAATTCTTAATCCACATACGATTTTTTGGGAATAATATCAATATTGCCTGTTGGCAGATGTATGTGAACGCTATTATACGAACTGACTTGCAATCAAAAGTATAATAGAGATATAACATCAGTGATGTGTTCACGGTTCTGCAGACACATCCGGCAGAGCAGGAAACAAACTGTCAATATGGATAAACGGCCCTTTTTATTACCTTGTCCAAACTAAAAACAAAGAAATAATGCTATACTATCAGTGAATAAAAAAGTATCACCACAACTGTTTTCATTTGAAACGGCTTATTCGCTTACGATTCCATTCAATCTGCAGATGATATTTAGCATAAACTGATACAGTGCTTTGGGGTGTATAGAATCATTGGTAGTAAAGAATCATTTTCTGTTTAAATTCAATTTTCTCAGCTCATAAATTTTAGATTATTTTAAAACTTTCCAGGCTTGAAGATATATCATATAAGCATACATTTATTCAAAGGTGAAATTATTTGGGAAATTTTTCCATGCACAATATATCACTACTTTTAACACCTCTCAGAAAAAATGATTCTATACTACCTGAATGAAGTGTGTTTTTGAAACGAAAAATTCATACTGTCACAATAAACTCAGAAATAAATATTTGCTGTTTTAACAAATGTTACGGACAAAAGTCAAAATGCAATCATCAATTAAGGTAACTTGTTGCAGTTTGGCACTTTTAAGGATAAAATGAAATTATGTAAATATTGGTGCAAAAACGTCTATAAAAAAATCACGTTCTCAGGACAATAATTTTAGAAATTTTGCTATCATACAACTAAAAGGGTAAATCTAAATCAGAAATTAAATAGATATTTTCCTTTCATTTTAAAATTAGACGTTTAACCCGAGTGATTCTAAACCCCCCCCCCCCCCCAAAAAAAAACACACTGTACACGCATAACGAACAGGAGCTGCTTTGTTTTTGAAAGTAGGATACATACAGGTGGGGGGTGGCGGGGTGGGGGTACCAGCACAGTTCCCCAGAGCGTGCTTCAAACCCAAGCAACTATAAAATGTGTTAGCCACGGCTGTTAACCCAGGTATACATTCATTTACAAAAAACATAAATGATAGGCATACTTGAGCCAAAAGCCCTGAAACATATTATAAGTTACTTGAGGAAACCCACTCTTGGAAACTATCGCTGGTAACCCCCTCCCCTTATCTATACTACATACTACTTATCAATCCAGTTAATCATTTTAATACATAATATTTGTGCTCATAAAATTCAACTAAAAATATTTGCAATTTATTAAGCAAAGTCAGACGGAACCGGACAGTAGTCTTCATCATCGCTGCACCTATCGTATTTTACCATAGAGTATTTTGTTTTCCTACACTTTGCTATTTTGTATTTTAGTTTAAGAAGCTCTTTCCTGCTTTTATTCAGCTCACGTTCATAATTATCCATTTCAACCAGCAATCGTCTTTGCTTATTAACATTGCTTTTTTTGGTGTCCATAAAATCATCATGAACTACCTCGTTTCAATACACCTCGCAAGAATACTTTGATGACAAGCTAGAATTAATAAAAAGTAAAGTGTCTTTATCCTTATGATTACATGAACAGTTTTAAACGTTTTAAGTAAACTAAATTACCTGAGAAAAATATTTTTTATTCTCAATTAAACGATGAACACATTTCAGATGCAGATTATGAACACGCTAAGAAAATATGGAAAACATTGAAGAATAAATATATGGGAGAATATCATGATCTGTATCTTAAGACTGATTTGCTTTGCTGACAGATGTTTTTGAAAACTTTAGAAAAATGTGCATTGAATATTACAAATTAGATCCTTGTTATTACTTCAGTAGCCCTGGTTTAGCATGGGATGCATGCCTTAAGATGAATGGTATCCAACTTGACTTAATCACTGATATTGATCAATATTTGTTTGTTGAAAAAGGATTAAGAGGCGGTACGAGTTATATTGCAAACATATATTCACAGGCTAACAATAAATACATGAAAAACTACGACAAGAAAAAAAAAGCAAGTACATAATATATCTTGATGCTAATAACCTGTATGGATGGGCTATGGGGCAACAGTTGCCTACTGGTAACTTCAAGTGGGTTGCTAAGAAATACAAAAAGATCGGACAGGGAAAGTAGCATTCAAGGAGGACAGTCAACCACAAAACACAGAAACAAACACGCAAACAGACAAACAAGAAGGCAAAGGCAATATTAAATGCAAAAGACAACACAAACACAAAAGGGTTGACAATAGGGCTACCGCCTTGGAACGGTCAGTGGCAAAGTAGGCCACTGGGGGTTTAAACCGGTTCTAGGGTGCACCAAACCTCACACTTACCCTACTGTCATCCCATTAAAACAGGACAGTGTAAATAAAGAAATCCCCGCCATGATCTAATCTCTAACCAACAAGGCAGCATCAATAGGCAATATAAGTAAAACACAAATATGCTCGTGTAAATATAATACAAAAAAACAATAGCCTAGAAAGCCACAATGAAGGTACTTAATGACTTGGCAGAAGCCAGCGCATTAAGAGAATAAAGCATTAAGGGCACGACAAGAAAGATCATGGACAAACATCAAACGCCACCGTCCCAATGGGCTTTAGGTAGGCGTCATCATAGTGTCCATAGCCTGTCCGGTCATCGTACAATTAAAGAGGAAAGCATAGTGGCGAACTGTAAAAGAGTCCACCACCAAGCATGCAGTACGTTGCAAAATGATAGGGTCATAACCTCTTTTGATAAACTTGTTAACAAGTTTAACAAAGATAGTATGAAAGTGATCATGACCAAGAATCTTACGAAGTTTATAAATCACATCACCATAGAAGTAAGTTGAGACAGATACACCCTATAAGAAGTTGCTCAGGGAACATGCCCATCCAAGTGGGGATAATTAACAATGTCAAAATTAAAATCCTCTCTCTTGTCATAGATTTTGCTAATTGTTTTACTAAGTTTGAAAAAAGAAAATCAAATTACATTGTTGGGTGTGATATCGAGTATCACAAGAAACTGCATGACTCACCAAATGAGTATCCTCTTACCCCAGAACGTTTAAATATAAAAGATAAGTGGTTGTCAGAATATTGCAAAAATTTAAAACAAAAGTTTAAATTGGGACTTTGCAATGTCAATAAACTTGTTACGAAGCTGAAAAATAAAGAAACGTATGTAGTGCATTTTAAAAACCTTAGAATTGAATAAAAAGCTTGGAATAAAGGTAACAAAATACACCGAATACTACAGTTTGACGAAGTAGAGTGGTTGAAGATATACATAGACGTCAATACTGCTAAGGGAAAAGCTGGTAAAAATGCTTTTGAAAAAGGATTTCTTCAAACTTATAAACAATTCAGTTTTTGGTAAAACTATAAAAAAAATTGAGAAAAAAATTAATGAGGTCCTTTTAAAATATGCAGCAAGACCTTCATTTATTTCTTGTAAAATGTTTAATGAAAAGCTATTTACCATAAACAGAATAAAAGAACGATTAGTTTTAAATCGTCTTTGTTATGTTGGCATGTGTATTTTAGACTTGTCGAAATGTGTTATGTATGATTTCCATTACAACTACATTAAACAAAATATGATAAAAATGGTAAATTATTCTTTACTGATACTGATTCCTTGTGTTATGAAATAAAAACAAAAGATATGTATGCAGACTTTTACAACCTTACCTTAAACTTGGTATTTAGTATTTAGTTTTTGAAAGGTGTGCAGCCGACAGGAACAATACTATATTTTCAGTTTCAGAAAAAAGTCGGGAACATATTTCGGAAAAAAAGGAAGAAAACCTTCTCAGATCGACCAACTGAAAGTATGTTTGCAGAGGCATAAGCTCCTCTGTCAAGTAAGAGCTATGGTTTCAAAGTCATATCGCCAATTTTAATTACTTTGTGTGCTTACAACTGCTAGGCCAAACTCTTTTATGGAGGAATATGTTAATAATAAACATGTAATATTTCCCAACATCCATCTAGAATCCATCTAGAATTCCTTACGATTCCTAATCACACATATAGGACAGAATTTGTTTTAAAATGTGATTTTTCGAATAAAACTTACCAATTATCCGCATGCTGAAGAAACATTTCCAAGCGAGTAAGCCATTTCTTATGAAAACTATTGACGTGGTAGTAATTTTTTATTAATAACATTCTTCGATTTTTCAGTTTGGTTAAAACAATTGAAAACAAAACACACAACAATACTGCTTACCAACCTTTACAACAGCGTGACAACTGCTTGACAACTGCTTGACAACTGCTCTTCTTTGACGAGACAAGAACCGGTTTCTAAGGCGTACTTGTTGATAAATATTCCGTCAAAATGAATATACTATTGAGTTTTTCATTAAAGATAAATGTTGAAGTTTTGTCAAGCTTTTGTTCACTGCAAAAAAAACTGAACCGATTATGTCAATATACAACGATAATATGTAGAGCTATTAAACAATTTGATCAGAACGAGGTTGTATCTTATTTCGTACATAGACAAGAGTAGGTTACACAACATTTAACACCAAATATAGACATTATACAATATGTATAGCTCGGAAATAAGAGAAGCAGTTCTCACTACCAACAAGTTCATGATTGTATTATAACATAGCCATCATCATGGTTTTCATTTATGTATAGTTGTAACAGACAATTTGATGACGACGTGGATAGGGACATCACAAACAGTAGTTTATAAGAGCCTTAAAGTATTATACGAATTAACATTAATTACAAAAATCATCAAAGTAGTCTAGTTTTCCAGACCGAACTATTTCATTAACAATATTAAAATAATATAGCATCATTACTCCTTGACCTGTGACCTCTAAGTGTGACCTTGATCTTGATTTAATTTCTTATGAAAGTACATACATTTATTTTATAAATATGCATAAACAGCATGCATAATCAAACCCGTGATATATTGATAAAATACGAATGATCATAGTTTACAAAATTTAACGAAGTAAATCACGTCATTCTTTTTGGGTATTTAATATTTCTGTTTGTCAATATTTGCCAACTACACTGTCATTATTCAAGATATTGATTTTTCCTCTAGTGAATAGGTATTGCACAATCGTTGTACAATATAAAGTTCTACATATATTAAAGGGCTGTTTTATTTTCTAAATAGGTTAGAGTTAATATACTTGATATATATGCATTTGTAGATATTAAGCGAAGACAATTGAGAGAGATACAATTGAGAGAGATATCCAGATTTAAAACCTACCTCATTACGTTGAATGCAATATATTGGAGAACTTCAACTGATTGTTTCACAACTTCCCAACTGTCCTACGGTTGGTGACATTGCCATACCGTTTCGCAAGGCCTGCTACGAAGAAGATATACGTGTCTGGACTAAATATAATTACCCGGTAGCGGATGGCCATTCTTTAGATGTTACTTTATACTTCGCGTAACTCTTATATCTGTTACAGAATTTCCCTCCCTTCCATTTGATTTAACATTAACTTTTGTCATTTATCTGACTGGACTTATTTACTTGATCAGTTTAGAGGTTTGATTTTTTTTTAATATAGTATTCCAACTGTAAATGCTTGTAGAATGTTTGTTTGTTTGTTTGTATGGTGTTTTACGTCATTTTCAACACATGTAAGGTTATATATGATGGTCGATTTTTATTGTGGTGGAGGCAGACCACCGACCTTTTCTGGGTAGAACCAGTACTGTACTCCTCCTGACATCCATAAGAATCTGGTAGAAACAATCAAATAGTTTAGGACTAAACACAAAACGGAAGACAAAAACACATGTACTTCTCATTTGTGTTACCACAGATCTAACAACAAATGTTAATATTTCTGTGGTGTTACCATTGTTTTCTGTTAAAACCATGAAGCCTCAGAGATTAAACAGAGGATAGTGATATTTTACGAACTCGTGCAAATCATGATACTCATGTACAGAAAATTGCGGTTAAAACTAATAAGTATACGCCAGGGTGAACCGTATCAAATTCCATATGTATAACGCATACTGAATATATAGTACTGTAGATAGTTATATCAAGTTTACATCAAGATCAGGGTAAGGTTGTACACCGCGCTATACTGATTTGTACACGCCTTGTAGTGTAAACGTTATACTAGTGTTCTGTTCATTAAAGTAGTTATCCCGTCAACAACAGCCAAAATGATCAACGTTTGTACTCATATTTTAAACCTACCGAAGAGGGGGTATTGTATAACGTACATATTTGAGAATCCAAACGCTACAGACACATTATAAACGGCTTTAACCAGCCAGGTCAAACCCCAAAACTGGATAGTCGAAATAAGAGTCACCAACTCATAATTCATTTTACGCATATTCAATCTCGGGTATTTTGAGAACCCATCAATGAACCTATACATTTAATCGGCAAAAATACATTGGCATATGAACTGGAAACTTGGATTGAGTTTTGATAAATGGTTTGGTAGTGTAATATTGCCGTTATTTGACGGGTTAGATTAGTTAAGCTAAATAACCGCGCCTATGGCGTAATGGTAGAGCATCCGACTTGCATGCGAGATGTCGTGGGTTCAATCACCATCCAGGCCATAACAAAGCAATAATAGCTCCCTTGCTTGACTCTCAGCATATAAAGTGTAATGCCTGGTGTCAGTAAAATGTGACTGCGTGGTATATCATGGCATGTGTATACGGCTAGGTATAACAGTGTGGTGATTCATAAAACGTTGAGTATAAAGCTGCGTGGTGTATCATGGCGTATGCATACGGCGTGGTATAACAGTGTATTATGGCGTGTGTATAGGGCGTGGTATAACAGTGTGGTGATTCTCACAACGTTGAGAATAAAGCTGCGATGTGTATCATGGTATGTGTATACGGCGTGGTATAGCAGTATGGTAATTCATACAACGTTGATTATAGAGTTGCGTGGTGTATCATGGCATGTGTATAATGCGTGGTATAACAGTATGCTGATTCATACAACGTTGAGTAAAGAGCTGCGTGGTGTATCATGGCGTTTGTATACGGCGTGGTATAACAGTATGCTGATTCATACAACGTTGAGTATAGAGCTGCGTGGTGTATCATGGCGTTTGTATACGGCGTGGTATAACAGTATGGTGATTCACACAACGTTGGGTATAGAGCTGCGTGGTGTTTCATGACGTGTGTATACGGCGTGGTATAACAATTTGGTGATTCATACAACGTTGAGTATAGAGCTGGGTGGTGTATCATGGCGTGTGTATAAGGCGTGGTATAACAGTGTGCTGGTTCATACAACGTTGAGTATAGAGGTGCGTGGTGTATCATTGCATGTATATACGGCGTGGTATAACAGTATGGCGATTCATAAAACATTGAGTATAGAGCTGCGTTGTGTATCATGGAGTGTGTATACGACGTGGTATAACAGTGTGCTGATTCATACAACGGTGAGTTAAGAGCTGCGTGGTATATTATGGCGAGTGTATAAGGCGTGGTATAACAGTTTGCTGATTCATACAACGCTGAGTAGAGAGTTTTCAATTTTCCTACATTATTCTACGATAATTTTAGGTAAATTATTGATATGTTAAAATAAACAGTAATATGCAAAAACAATTATCTTTTAGCTATTCTTATAATTAATATTAATGATTGAACTAATGCAATTGATATAGAAAAACAAATGGGACGTCGCGTTTTTTACACAAATCAATATTGCCATGTTTCGCTTTAAAACTCATATATCCATTAGTTATAACGACTTGTCACTAAAGTTGTTACACGCCCTTTTGGTAAAACGACAACATGCACTACGAACAATAATCGAGACTACTTTATAACCTCTGTCTCTCTCTCTGGGAGAAGCTCTAAATAACCACCTCTTGTTTTCCGACTTTAATGGGGTGGCTGATTACTGGGGTGGTTGATTACTATGGTGGCTGATTACTGGGGTGGCTGATTACTGGGGTGACTGATTACTAGGCTGGTTGATTACTGGGGGTGACTGATTACTTGAGTGGTTGATTACTGGGGTGGCTGATTACTGGGATGGCTGATTACTGGGGTGGCTGATTACTGGGGTGGCTGATTACTGCTGATTACTGGGGTGGCTGATTACTGGGGTGGCTGATTACTTTGGTGGCTGAATACTGGTGTTGTTGATTACTGGGGTGATTGATTACTGGGGTGGCTAATTACTGAGGTGTTTGATTACTGCGGTGGCTGATTACTATGGTGGCTGATTACTGTTTTTGCTTGATTAAAGAGGTGGCTGATTACTGGGGTGGCAGATTACTATGGTAGCTGATTACTGGGATGGTTGATTATTGCCTCTTCATTATTTGAAAAGACAATGAATCGAAAATACGACGTTTTTTAAACACGCAAAACGATGAAAAAAATACTAAGTGAAATAACGAAAATATTTGATATCTACTTTTACATCTGTTTGTGTACACCTTAGAACATTATTTTAACCTTAGCAGCCTGTTTTGTTTATGATGTCTCTCTGATTTTGAATATAATATGTTCGTTGTGTTTGTTTCTTTATTTAACCTTTTATATATTTTTTTCTTTTTTTGACGGCGTTCTGTTAAGTATGCAATTTCTTGTCGACTTTGTCATCTACCTACCATTGATTTCTTATCACGTCGACGATGTCATCCATGTGCGCATCCATAGTATTGTATATATGGTGTACATACAGGTCCAAAACAATTTGTACAAAATATGTGGATGCACATACACATTGTATAATGAATGCACCTGCAATATAGAGCTACACATCTAAATATATAGATGCACTTATAACATTTCCATACAAGTTGCATCCGTAAAATATACACATTCATTTTCACAGTCCAGCCTACTATATATAGGTGCACCTGCATCTTTATTAAACAGGTTCAAAAGGCTCGTTCAGTCAAACGATTCACGGCGTTTTATAATATATATCGTTAACATGCTATTACGATTGAAATCCATTATTGTACAAATTAAATTTCCTTCCAACAGTATATGCTAGCTCCTTTGTTTTAATATAGGAACATTTATATTTGATATTCATTTATTTCCAACAACAAGTTTCAAGTTTCAAGATTTGACATTACTCAAGGCCCATATGGGCATAAGACATTAGGAGGTACGAGTTTTAACTTTCATACCCATCAAAGCCCGTTTTCGCTTCTTGGAGAAGGGGTTGATGGGGTATAAAATAAACCCATAAAGAAATATACCTTTGAGCTCGAAATTTGACTGAGGAGAAATGGAATATAATATAATAAATGTAAATGGATAAAACAGAACTCAGTTCAACGGAATATACTAAATTGAAATGGATAAAACAACAATTCAACTGAAAAGGAGACAATATATGTGTTTATTTATACTTATGAGTTATCACTGGTATATTAGTCACAATAACATATACAACGAAGTGAGTAAGATGTAAGTGAGTACATTTTTTTACGTAAACAAATATTGATATAATACGTGTACGGACGAATTACGATTCGTTTAGTTAAAATATTAGATAGTAAATTAAGGGAGTAGGGTTGAGCCTACACGTGATCTTTATGTCGACATGGCATGAATATAGTAGTACATCGTGGTGAATATGCGCAACTATTTATAATTGATAGGTATAAAGATAGAAAAGGAAATAATAGCATTCACAGGCCACAGTCAACCATAATCACGCCAACTAAAACAAACAACAATTACAAGGATAAATGCAAGCAATGTATACGACACAACTAATAAGGGTACCGCCTTTGAAAACGCCAATGACAAAAAGGCCGCTGGGAGTTAAGGTAGGCGTCATCCTAGTGTCTACAATCTGTCCGGTCATCGCATAAAGTGGAAAGCACAGTGGTGAACTGAAAATGGGTCAACCACTAACATTCTGAAGCTATTATAAACCTTTGTTTTCACAAATATTTATTTAGAGCAATTTATTAAGTTAATATTAAAAAAACTGCTCGCCTTATGACACGATTTTTTGTCAATATCGAAACCTTACGTGTAATTTAGATAAGCCTATTTCCATTGAATTGGCGCTATTTATTAAAAATATGTCTGAAATTTGATTAAACTCATCTTCCTTAGTAAAGTGTTACTGATATTATTTTTTTCTTTGAATGTTATCGATCTTAGGAACTTTTTTATTACATGTGTGATGTTATGACAGTAGCCTTATCATGTGTTAGTTATTGCTTTTGGTTTGCTTCTTTTAGAACACTTTGTAAACATGTTTGACTTTGTTGCTAGTTCATATGCCCATAATAGACTTCAATACTGTTAAAAGAACAGTCGGTAAAAATGCTTTTGTAAGGGATTTCTTTAAACTAATGAAAAAAAGACTAGTTTTAAATCGCCCTTGTTATTTTAGTATGTATATTTTAGACTTGTCAAAATATTTGATGTATGATTTCCGTTACAACTGCATTAAAAACACATAGGATAAAAAGCTAAATTATTGTTTATTGATAGCGATTCCTTGTGCTATGAAATAAAAACAAAATATGTGTATGCAGATTTTCACAAAGACAAACAACTTTTTGATAACAGTGATTATGATCCGAAAAATGAATTTCATTTCAATGACAATAAAAAGGTTATTGGTAAAATGATAGATGAAACTTGTGAAAAACCAATTGTTGAATTTGTTGGGATCGGAGTAAACTATATTCGTACATGTTATATAATGTGACTGGTACAAAGAAATACAAGGGTATTAAAAAGTCCGTTGTTAAGAAAAATTTAACGCATGATAACTACAAGAACATTTCATTTACAGCAACAGAAAGTCACAACCAAATGAAAGGTAACAGATCACAAAAACACAACATAAACAGTTATGTAATAAATAAGAAAAGTTTGTCAGCTTATGATGATAACAGGTACATACTAGATAATGGACAAGATGCATTGGCGTACAAGTATGGTAGAATACGATATTTTCAGCGATGATGAAGACTTCTGCCCGGTTCCGTCTGACTTTGTTTAATAATTACAAATGTTTTTAGCTGAATTGTATGAGCAAAATATTATGTTATTGAAATAATAAACCGTATTGGTAAGTAGTATAGATACTGAGGGCATATGGATTGTTTTCCCGAGTGGGTTTACTTAAGCAATTAGGAATATGTTTTGAGACTTATCAAGGATACCATCGTTTTTGCTAGATACACGATGGTGTGCTTGTGTCAAGAGGCACGGCTAACATATTTTTAATTGCTTGGGTTTAAGACCCCGCGAGGGGAAACTGACCCTATACCCTCAGTATCCATACTACTTCTGTTTTTGTTTGTTGCATCCAAGAGATACCCTTTTCAGTACTTATTGTATTAGTTTGTATTAGAACAACATCAGAATAATGTTTTAATAGGATGTTTTAAATGCAGATTTCAATAAAGTCTGACTGACGCCTGTTTCATAACGGTGGGAGGAAACGTTTCAAAGCTTTTGTTGTTGAGTACACGTCTATAAACCGTAGTAGATTTTTATTTTATTTCCGATATATATACAGATATATTCACATACACGTATATAGTGTATTTTGTTTGCCTTTGACCTTATAACGCATTTATCAGAGTTATTTACTTGCATAGTTAATCGTATAGTAATAATAACCGCCTTAGCGTGAGGTTTGTGTGCATACAACTCCGTTAAAACTCTGCATGGTATTTTGCTACTAAAGGCTAAAATACCACGTCATACGCACGGGACGCTGTTTTAGCAAGAGGATAGCCTGTATGTAATGTATATTCTAAAAGGAGGTATACAAGACGATATAAACACAGTTATCGTATACGCTGACTCTCATTGGAATCAGCTCTAAATAACATTCACTTGATTTCAAAATTAAACACTATACAATTATTAGTCGTATGAAACGGCTACTGATGATGTTATAATATTGCCTTCCGATTTCAAATATTCCCGGTATGCATGTTGTGTAAGGTTCTAGGGTTTAAGTCTTGTCCATTACTGTTTTTACCGAGTTTATCTATTAGCGCTATCAATAACTGGATAAACACACTATACAGAATACTACTGTGGTGTAAGGGGAGCAACTCGTGCTATATGATAAAACTAAGATATGCGGGTTAATACATTGTTCACATATTTACTTAAATTTGCTAGGGGGCATGAGAGGTGTTGCTTCTCACATTACTTCTCATGAACAAACTTAATTAAACCGAGTCTGCTACTTTATTCTCTTGGTTGTCGTGTGTTGCTCCCTAATGATCTCCCATATATGTATGTATCAACATTGACACTAGCGCTCATTTGGTGCAGTGTGGCGGCTGTAAAATATCTCCCCGGGCTACGAATCAGTAGTGTTATTTTTACTGGTCCTTTGAGATCAACAACCCAATTTTGGTAGCTTTGAATACCACTTAAGGCGGTGCTAGGTGGCGTGAAAGGTGGTGCTATTTATATTACCTCTCATGACCAGACTCAATTAACCCATGTCTTCTGCTTTATTTTATATTGTGTCAGAACTTCTGTGTCTAAGATCCTGTATTTTGGAAGTAAGTAATGTTTAGTACACGTCTATTAACCCTACTAGTTAGGTTTCTTTTCCGACAATATTCATATATATTCACATAAACATCTATAGTGTAAAGTGTTTGTCGTCGACCTTAGACAAAATTTGTCGTATTTTATTATTTATTTGTATTGTAAATCTTATAGCAACAGGATTTTACGTGAGGTATGTGCGTTTACTCTACAGTGGTCTTTTGCCACTAACGTTGTTAGACATACGATGCCGTTGTGGCAATAGAATAACCTGCATTTAATGTATATATTCTTAAGACAATAACGTATATTCCTATGTATCCTCTGGCTGTCTCTGAGATCAGCTGTAAATAACCTTCACTTGTTTTCCAACATAAGCATTAGTCTATTATTATATATTATTATCCGTGTGAAACAACGTCTAAGGATGTTATCATATTGCCTTCAAGTATTCATTGTATGCATGTGGTGTACAGTTATGATAGCAACATAATTATGACAGCAGTATAAAGCATAAATATCATAACTATCCAAAACACCTATCCTGATGCTGATTCGTCAGATACGATGTAGGTAAATATATGCATATATCATAAAACTGAAATATTAAACTACTATATATATACATTTGTGAAATATATAAAGCATCAAAATCATCACTCATCATTCGAATTATTAATCAAGTGTCATTTTGACTTTTAAATTTCTACCGTAATAATTACTTACAATTTGGAGACTTCACTTGTCGTCGCTATTGTAGATTAGCTTCTATAGATTGGGTGCATTATAATCAACACTTAGTAATACGTAAACACAATCTGATTTAACTATTGTGTATTGTATTTGATAGTTCGGATGCATGATAATCAACAATCAGTAATACGTAAACACAATCTGATTTGAACTATTGTACAATAGCTTCTATAGTTTGGGTGCATTATAATCAACACTTAGTAATACGTAAACACAATCTGATTTAACTATTGTATATCATCTTTTATAGTTCGGATGCATTATAATCAACAATTAGTAATACTTAAACACAATCTGATTTGAACTATTGTACATTAGCTTCTATAGTTTGGGTGCATTATAATCAACACTTAGTAATATGTAAACATAATCTGATTTGAACTATATTTGTTTTATTGTAGTGTCGATATATGCCACAAAGTGACTTTTTATTCACAAGAGTGTGAATGTGTTTAAAGTTCAAATAGTAGACATGAAACATTGTAATATTATGTAACACATATTAATTTCCGTTATTTGCATAATGAAACTGATATAGAATAAAGCACTATAAAATTAGATGTACTTAATACTAATATGCAATATTACGTAATCTAAGTTGTTACACGATTTGTCGTTATTTAGAAATAACTGTTTTTATATTACAAACATTAATGGTGTTTCTATAATCTTTAATTAGCTATGGCGATTTTCGCCTATTCATGGAGATTAGATGTAGAATAAAGTCAATACGAGCCCTATGTTATAGTGTGCATTTATATATTTATTATTTTTTGTAGGGTGGATGGTTGTGGCTTGTGGCGGGTTTAGAATGTTTCACTCCGACTGGCTGTTGTAAAACACAGAGCCTGATGGGGGCCCGCCCCGCTGTTTTAATAAGCCAATGGTATTCGTGTTGTGTTATAAACACTGAAGCGCGTAATAGGTTTATATACCGGGGTCCAGGCCGTACGTACAGAGAACAAACGCTTTGCATAAATATCCAATTACTTCGCAAATAGATTATTTATGCGCATTGTTTATTCTGAGAAGTAAGTAACAAACTAGTAGATGTAGTGTCGATATATGCCACAAAGTGACTTTTTATTCACAAGAGTGTGAATGTGTTTAAAGTTCAAATAGTAGACATGTAATTTTGCATGAAACATTGTAATATTATGTAACACATATTAATTTCCGTTAATTGCATAATGAAACTGATATGGAATAAACGACTATAAAATTTGATGCACTAAATATCATTATGCAATATTACGTAATCTAAGTTGTTACACGATTTGTCGTTAATTGAAAATAACTGTTTTTATATTAAAAAAAATTAATGGTGTTTATATAATCTTTAATTAGCTATGGCGATTTTCGCCACTCTCATCAGACAATTTGACTGATGAACTCGCCATAAGAAAGGGAAAAAAGCGAATGACCTTGGCATATATCGAACACAAAACAACAAAAGAAAAATAAACCAATAAATTTCGAGTATTTTATGCTGATGTTTTAGCGAAATGCATATTATACCTTAACGCGTCTGATAGATCGTACATGAACCCATGGTGCGATCCTGCCATAAATGTACACGTGAATAACAAATAATCCATATACATTAAATCACTCAGGAAAAACTAATTCATATACGTTGAACCTCTTGTAAAGTGATATTCCGTCGAATGTACGACTTCAAAATGTCTCTTTCAAGTGGACCTTTGGAAACGGCCGAACACGATACATACGAAATATAGGTATATCCATGTAGTTTATAAACAAGAACGACCCTACATGAACACATGGTAAGGTCACTCCCCGTGTGTACGAATACAACCCCACATGAACCCATGGTGGGGTCAATATTTGATAATGAGTCTAGTTTGAATGCAACCCGCTCACAAGTTGTCAATGAAATGAACGCATGGAAGATTACTTTGTATGTTCCGTGTTATCTTTATCTGTAATGTTAAAGGTGAAATATGGCGTGTCTTTTGAGTATATATTCGGAAATATATATATATAATATACAATCTGTTCAAATCGTACACTTAGTGGTTGTCCCATTTCCTCAAAGTAGCCAATTTTTATCTCATAGCGCACACGCTTCGAGTTTCGCCCTGGTAAGTGTCACGTGATCCTGTGACGTCATTGGTACCAAACGATTAGCCGTGTCGCATTGAGTTGTATAGTATTGTCTATGTAGGATTACATTTTATGGTACTTGTTAAAAATGCCGTGTGCTGTTGCTGGGTGAAAACGTTTGCATAAAGAAGGACAAGATAATAACCTAAGTTTCTTTCGTTTCCCTAATCGAGATAATGATATATTAAGATCTGAAGTGTGGTTAGACCGTTACCGAAGAAAATCGCCCCACTCGTCGAGAAAGTGGGAACCTACGAAAGACGCGCGAGTTTGTAGCAAACATTTTGAGTTGAGTTCGTGGGAAGTCCATCCTTTGGTTTCATTATCTTTGAATTTGGAGAACAACCGGCCATGCATATTAAAAGCAACAGCGGTACCAACGATAGCTGACTATAAAAATGAGAAGTGCATTACCCGCCGTCTCCAAGCAAGTTGTATTCGCCTATTCGACCGGCGTTGAGGAGGAAATTCATACATGAAGTGAGATTGAAATTTATGTTCAATTATCTTAGTACCTCATCGGGTATACGTATGATAATTTGAAGAAAGGTGTATAGTCTTAGATCTTTATATACACCGTGAATGTTTAGCTGTTGAATTAGAAGCATGCGTCTTTACGTGAATCAATGAAGAGTTGACGGCGCTAATAGTATGTAGCCGTCATTTTTTAAAATATTGCTAAGAACGTTCAGCATATAAATTTAAATGAATCCGGTGAAATAAACACTGTGTCTTTGTTCCCAAATTTTAATTTTAATAATTTAAAATTTAAACCCCTTCTGCCAATAGTGTTATAAATATATATTATCAACATATATAGGTCTATGGATTTGAAAAAAAAATACAAAATGTTTCATTGATATCTATTACAAGGCAGAAAATTAATAATATTACTAGCTTTTATATTAATTCAGTAATGTTTTATGGCAAAACAACAACAATAACGCCTCTTAGCTCGTGCAATAAGTAAAACAAGTGTAATAGAATAATATACTTTATATTATGGTAATTGCATATGTTTGGTCTGTTTTCGATCTGTATATCAGGAGTAAGTATACATGAGTAAGTATACTTACTAACTGTCTATATCGTGCTCATAATACATTTGGCTATATTATTTAAATCATAGTATTTTTCTGTCTTTGTGCGCGACAATTAGAGCTCGCATATCATGTGATATATCCGTCTTGTGCAATACGCGTCTGCCCTCGGCGGTATTACACTGCTCAAGTAATTGCAATAAACAGGAAATATATCATAAAACTAGGTTTCCCTAAATAGTGCGTGCTTTTGTGATATACCGACGTATGTACCCTAATTAGGCTGTACTTCAATAGTGCACCGCAGTATTTGATTAGTCTGTATCGATATTTGGGGGCAGTGGAGACTAGAGAGCGTGTCATATTACAAACACCGCTCCTAGAGTGTTTGGTGTTAATGGCGACTTATGGCAAATATATAATACTATAGAAATTATATGCTGTTTCATTTATTATTGTTTTCATTATTTTTTTTATCAATTATGGATAATATCTAATAAATATATTTGTTCCATGTCTACTTATCGGCAAAAAAATCTGACGCTCGTATTTAGACCAGGTCCATTCATTCGGAATATACTACATTTCGCGGTTATTGTGTATGTACCAAGATATTGCAGTGTTGCGGGTGACTTACTGTCAGATTTCGATGAAAACAATGTTTACGTTGTTTTTTGTTTGTTGTTGCTATCAGTGTATAAAGACACTATTTTGTTAGATTAGTGAATAGTGTAATGAACCGCTGAACGTAACGAATGACATGACACGATAGCCTTTACAAGCTCTCCATTTGCACCGCGTTCGACTTCATCATCAGTTGATGAATCCGATGTATTTTCGTCCTCAGACACGTATTCTGGCTCAAAATCGTCCGGGTGGCTTATCTGCACCGGACGGTTTATCTGCACCGGACGGGTTATCTGCCCCGGACGGGTTATCTGCACCGGACGGGTTAGGCTGTAATAATACATACGTTTTAGATGTCGGTTCATAAACACACCAGTCTTATATAATTATCATTACACCAACAAATCATTATCTAATAAATATAATATATGTAAGCTGTATTAATGATGAGTAGCAATGTATACATATTCTACAACACCATGTATACGCCATGTACGTCGCTGTTAACCAATGCCCCTAATACATGTAATATAAATAACCCTAATGAGCTCAAATAAAGTAACTTCAAAATCATATGCTAGTCTCAAGTTAATGTTTTGCGAAACATAAAAGCTAACCGGATATCGTAACCGCCAACCAAGATGGCGCCGCCAACTGAATACAAATGTAACGATAAAAGTTCATGAAATAAATACTGACCACATATTGCCTGTGAATTTCGCCGTCCAACTTCTGCTCCAAACAAAGCAACAATCAAGCAAATCCCGGGCAAAACTAGAAGACAATGGATTTTATAAAAAAACGTTACGCCAAACCATTATTTCCCCCTTCAGTCCGTGACACACGTGACAACATTAAAATCTACACGAAAGGACCCTTAAACAACTTTGCTCTTTAAAGAGATAGACCTATACTTTTACATGCATTAGCACAAAACTAAACTTATTAAACGGCCCTTCCGGACGACCTCTGTCGGCCACTTAAAATGTGCACGCTTTTCCGTGTTACCTAAATAGATCATGGACATTGTGAATTGGTTTCAACCCGTGACGTTTTGTGACAACATCTCCCCACTTAAAGAAAGTGCTACACTTTTTAAAATTCAACAAAATGATAATTAATATTTACATGTTAATAAACTATTAATTAGTCCTAGCAAAAGACATGGTTGCATAATAAGCAACATTAAAAAAATTTCAACAATATTCTACAATTGTACACTACACTGTCGTAACATACACTGCTATTGTATTGGACCTGTCATTATGTGCGCCGACTTAAATAGTCTGCCGCAATATTGTCCTTTCCACGGTCTATTACCCGGACTCTCCTGTTACCAATAACACTACTTCCTGCAACTACAAGAACTCCGACTTTACACATTGCATCCCTCGCATTGTCAGTATACTGCTTGCGAAATGGAGTAGGGTCTCCCGTTTCCCTAATCGGCTTTGCTAACGTGTGCTTAAAGCTACACTGCATAACATATGTTGGTCTCGACGCATCGGACCGAACAGCACTACACTCAGAGTTTCTCTACTACACTAAGCATGACCGACATGTCTACATCGGCTGCTGTCTCCTTACCTACACTAGTTGGAAAATACATGGGACTAGTGTCCTCTCTACTGCCTTCCTCACTATCCTCATTAACTGCAACTTTAACTATATTTAACACCCCTTGTTGCACATTATCGGTTCTACTGATATACTCTCTCAGCATATTCGCATGAAAGGTTTTTAACTTTCCGTTTATCTCCCACTTGGATGGGGATGTTCCCCGAGCAACTTCTTATGGGGTGTATGTGTCTCAACTTATTCATTTTCAAGAGCTTGTACTCGAGTTGAGGACAAATTTAAAATAAAACAAGTGAAGACACATTTGATATACTTCATGATGATGTACATTTTGTGTTTGTATTATGTATGTGGTTTACAATGAAGCTTGTGAAGACACATTTGATATACTTTATGATCATGTACATTTTTTGTTTGTATTATGTAAGTGGCTTAAAATGAAGCATGTGAAGACACATTTGATATACCTTATGATCATGTACATTTTATGTTTGTATTATGTATGTGTACTTAAATGAAGCATGTGAAGACACCTTTGATATACTTTACGATCATGTACATTATTTGTTTGTATTATGTATGTGGCCTAAAATGAAGCATGTGAAGACACATTTAATATAATTCATGATCATGTACATTTTTTGTTCGTATTATGAATGTGGCTTAACGGAAGCATGTTCCTATTATGTATGTGGCTTAAACGGAAGCATGTTCATATTATTTATGTGGCTTAAAATGAAGCATGGGAAGAAGGATAAAAATATCGGACAGGGAAATCAGCATTCAAGGACGACAGTCAACCACAAAACACAAAAACAAACACGCAAACAGACACACGAAAAGGCAAAAGTAATAAAAAATGCAAACGAAATCACAAACACAAAAAGGTTGACAATAGTGCTACCGCCTTGGAACGGTCAGTGGCAAAGTAGGCCACTGGGCGTTTAAACCGGTTCTAGGGTGAACCAAACCTCACATTTACCCTACTGTCAACCCATTAAAACAGGACAGTGTAAATAAAGAAATCCCCGCCATGATTAAATCTCTAACCAACAAGGCAGCATCAATAGGCAATATAAGTAAAACACAAATATGCTCGTGTAAATATAATATAAAAAAACAATAGCATAGAAAGCCACAATGAAGATACTCAAGGACTTGGCAGAAGCCAGAGGAACAAGAGAATAAACCATTAAGGGCACGACAGGAAAGATTATAGACAAACATCAAACGCCACCGTCCCAATGGGCTTTAGGTAGGCGTCATCATAGGGTCCACAGCCTGTCCGGTCATCGTACAATTAAAGAGGAAAACATAGTGGCGAACTGTAAAAGGGTCCACCACCAAGCATGCAGTACGTTGCAAAATGATAGGGTCATAACCTCTTTTGATAAACTTTTTAACAAGTTTAACAAAGATAGTATGAAAGTGATCATGACCATGAATCTTACGAAGTTTATAAATCACATCACCATAGAAGTCAGGTTGTGATAGTCCTTGTTTCATTTGATTTACATTATGATCATGTACCCGTTTGGTCACGGGGCAAAGTATAGGGCCACTGCAGATCCCTTTGTTGGGGTAGGCAGAGTTGTAGAATCCCCCCATATTCATGTTCATTTCATAATTTTTTGTTCATGTTCATTAAAGGTATTCATCACGATCCCTGCATTGTTGCAGGTGCCATCTCGCTCACATCAAAATAGCAGTGGCAGAAAAACAATACACGTGTGCTCAGCCGTTTCCAAAGGTCCATTATCATACTCTTTTTTTTCAGCGTAAATGGAGTTTCTTTGATATAATTTGCAGCAACTCTGCAGTCCAGGGTGAGAACGTTCTAGGCTCATTTTCCACATTTTATCTCGATGTACATGGAGGCATGAGCCTGGCATGTTCATGTCTGTTAGGCGCCATATAACATTTCATGTGTTGGTGCGCCTTAAAACCCAATTCAATTTTTATTTGTAATACATGAATGTATGTGGCTTAAAATGAAGCAAGTGAAGACACATTTGATATACATTATGAGCATGTACACTTTTTTTTTGGCTTATGTATGTGGCTTAAAATGAAGCATGTGAAGACACATTTGATATACTTTATGATCATGTACAAGTTTTGTTTGTATTATGTATGTGGTGTAAAATGAAACATGTGAGGATACATTTGATATACTTTATGATCATGTACATTTTTTGTTTGTATTATGTATGTGGCTTATAATGAAGCATGTGAAGACACATTTGATATACCTTATGATCATGTATTTGTTTCGTTTGTTTTATGTATGTGGCTTAAAATGAAGCATGTGAAGACATTTGATATACATTATGAGCATGTACATGTTTTGTTTGTGTTATTTATGTGGCTTGAAATGAAGCATGTGAAGACATTTGATATACATTATGAGCATGTACATTTTTTGTTTGTGTTATGTATGTGGCTTAAAATGAAGCATGTGAAGTCACATTTGATATACTTTATGATCATGTACATTTTTATTTATATTATGTATGTGGCTTAAAATGAAGCATTTGAAGACACATTTGATATACTTTATGATGATGTACATTTTTTTTTTGTATTTTGTATGTGGCTTAAAATGAAAAATGTGACGACACATTTAATATACTTTATGATCGTGTACATTTTCTGTTCTTATTATGTATGTGGCTTTAAATGAAACATGTGAAGACACATTTGATATACTTTATGATCATGTACATTTTTTGTTTGTGTTATGTATGTGTCTTAAAATGAAGCATGTGAAGTCACATTTAATATACTTGATGATCATGTACATGTTTTGTTTGTATTATGTATGTGGCTTCAAATGAAACATGTGAAGACACATTTGATATAATTTATGATTATGTTCATTTTGTTTTTTGTTATATATATATATGTGTGTATATATATGTTAATAAACGGGCCATTGATTATTGTGAAAAAAAGTACAGCGGCCTAAACAAATGACACATTCTTACCAAATTCAACAATTTCTGGTGGAGATGTATGCAAAAACTTGCGTTGGTTGAACGATTTGTATAATGATTGCGTAAACGAGTGAAACAATGCAATGATCGCGTCACGGGTATTTCTGTGCAAATTATGATCACTTACAAAATGCTTTGACAAACGCTTTTACAACCCAATCTTTAAAATTTTCTTTACACCGAAATGTGCCTCACTGTTTTAACAACATTTTCATTCTAGTACTTGACTGTTTGACAGGTCAATGTATACCGATTTTGCAAATTATGTTAAACTTGCCATATATAGCGGTTTCTTAAACATTAAATGGAATTAAATCAGAGTAAATGCATAATTCGAACACTTTGACTATAGTACAGTTTATCTTACGGTGACATAATTTATTTTATTTTCAACGACGTTTCCGCATTGGCCAGTCAAGTACTAGAGAGACAAATATGTTGTTAAAGAATGCTGTAATGAATCCTAATCTACATCGTCTGCGTCGGTGTGCCGTCGGTCTGCTGCGCCGGTTTGTTGCGTCGGTGTGCCGTCGGTCTGCTGCGCCGGTGTGCCGTCGGTCTGCTGCGCCGGTTTGTTGCGTCGGTCTGCGTCGCAAGTTTTGTTTTTTCCATTTTACGGAAATACTGTTATCATTTCTGACTGGCTGACACAGACACACCAGATAGACCACAGAAAGAAAACGCACTATTTCCGCACTTAATAAATAAACGGAAAACTTACTAATTGTATATGGAAGGTCAGGCATACTGTAATAAAAGAAAAACGGCCAAGTTTTCAGAACAGTCAATGTGTTCTACAAAGCATAAACAACTGAGGGGACATGTTTAAATGAATAAGTACTCCCAGATAAAATATGTTTCAGCGGATAAATGAGTAACACAAATTAAATATCACTAACAAAATAACAAGATTTAAACAAAAAAGAATTTATCACAATCAAATATATGTGAAAACTTGACCCTACAAAGAAACAAAAGTGAAGATGAAAATAACATGGTTGATGACACTAATATGTATCTACAGTTAAAGCCTATTCCTCATAGCATGTTGGATGCTGAATCTGTTGGATGCTGAATCCGGTGATCACGGTTTCGAGTTTCACTGACGGCACTGGGTTTCTACGGTGTGTCATTAGGCAAGATACTTCTCTTAGGCTCGTCCTTTCGGATGGGGACGTAAACCGGACGTAGACAAGGTACAAACTCGGGACGAAGCGCGATTTTTTAATTAAACTCCTTATTTGTGTACGAAATATAGTTTAATTGATATAGTTTCTGTCTCAGAAGGTGTCATAATATCGGCAATATAGGAAAATGCAATGTAGGAATAAACCAGGATCATTCTATTTAAGATTTACAAATGTATATGGTCGAGTTCAAAAATAAAAGAGCAAATTGTAATGTAACAGTAACTGGAAAGAACAGTTTATCCGAATTTCGATGGACGTTTATATGTGTTCATACCGAAAGGATTTCGTCTAACTTTTGTGTTTGATCATCTGTTTTAGGAAATGTTAATGAGGTGTTATGTTTTACTGATTTCTTCTAAAACGAGAGAACAAACAAGCAGGTTGCAAGTTTAAAACAGTTTAGGTTGACGGAAAATGTAGATTTGTGTTCTGCAGATTAATTCGGTTTTGAGAATTTTTAAGGTTTCTGTCTTTGTTAAACCCAGTAGTTCAAGGGGCCAGCAGGGCTCCAAACTTTTAAATGTTAACGAGGTGTTATGTTTTACTGATTCCTTCTAAAACGAGAGAACAAACAAGCAGGTTGCACGTTTAAAACAGTTTATGTTGACGGAAAATGTAGATTTGTGTTCTGCAGATTAATTCGGTTTTGAGAATTTTTAATGTTTCTGTCTTTGTTAAACCCAGTAGTTCAAGGGGCCAGCAGGGCTCCAAACTGTTGAGTTTGAAGGACCTGGCGTAAATATTACTGGACTACGTCCCCTGTAAGTGTCGATCCCTGCAATTTATATTCATTAATGAGTGTTATATTGGTTTGCAACGTTGCTTAATGAAATGTTAAAGTTTTGTTTTTCATTTTTGCATTTTCTATACGCCCGATTAACACCGACCGTCATCTATAGCCTAAAAGGTTGTTTACAATAAGGTAAAACCCCATTCAACCACGCAACCAACCGTTTGATAACGGTACGTTTTATGATACAGAGTTGTCCTTCAGTCCGTACACGTGTATACATCCGTATACAATTATGCATTCGCCGGACAATAACTTCGAAACCATACAATTTACACTCAAAAATGTATAGGTCAATTGCATTGGTGAGAAGAGGATTCCTATTATTGTCGGTATGTTGAAGGTCAAGGTCTGAGCACTAGATCCATTAAAATCAATAACTGAAGGTAATCTATACTTTCAGCCAATCAGAAATGATAGCAGAATTTCGGGAAATGACTAAAAGGAAGCTTCTAGACGTTTGTCTTAAAAAGCAAGCGTCGCAGAGGACCTAGATTATAGAGCATGGCATGGAATCTTTGCTGATCCAGATCGACCGTATTCATAAAGCAACTTAAGTGGAAATATTACTTAAAGGGAATGTAGCGACACAGCCAGGCAATCTTTATTATTGAGAGCTCTGAACAATTTGGAAAAATGTGAAAGAATTATAAAGATCGTTTGATAAACAAAGACGATTTGATCATTTGAAGGTTAGGTTGAACAGATATGAAAGCCGCCATGTTAGAAGTATGACATCATAGTTCTAAATGACCATATATGAATATTTATAAATATGAACATTTATTGACTTATAGGAAAACAATTGACAGCAATTATACGAAAAATATGCATACTTAATGGCAATAACGCTTTATATCACCAGTAAAGAATTTTGCATTCAATTGCAATGATTTGACTATGACTAAAACTATGACTATAGTCTCAAAATGGCGGCTCTAATATCCGTTTTAGAACAACTTTCAACTGTCGTATCTTTTTTGTTTATTATCCGTTTTTGATAATTATTTTACCTTTTTCCATGTTTTCAGAACTCCCAATAATACAGTTTGTTTGGCTGTGTCGCTACATCCCCTTTATGTCAAAACTTAAGATTTTTACGTATTCTTTTGATAAAAAATTGAGAAAGTTAAAACTCATTTATCATAACACCACTGTTGTTCAAACTGTAATACTGTTGAAGTAGAGAATTCACTTGTTAAGACTGTGTGACAATGTTCATTTCTTTTATGGCATTAAAGACATAACAACACATGTATTGTATTTTGGTTATTTTATTGAAGCAAACCAGTCACCTCATAAGAAACGATAATATCGAAATGCAAAAGAAAGTATATTTTGTAGCGTAACAATTTAAATGGTGCCTTATTGTCTATAACAGTATCTGCACGTATAAGTTATCAATGTCCACATATCTGCACTTGTAAGTTATCCGTGTTCATATATAAGGAATTAAATACAATTATATACAAGCAAGGTTTTAAATTGAGGTGAGGCATTATATTATTATGCATCGAAGGATTTTTCAAAAGCGTTTTTCTATGCATAATCAGGAATAATACAGGGTATACATTTGGCATAATTATAATTATACTCAGATTAATTAACAAAATGTCAGGTAACAGGTAAAAGAAAATGAAAACAATGAAAACTAAAACAAGTTCTTCTCATTGGTCATGTTCTTATCCTTCAGGTTCGTCTTCAGCCTACGGCTTCTAATCAGATCCAGCCAGGAGTAGTAGTAGGTTCTTTAATGAAATAAAATAAATAATTGAAATATCGCAAATGTGCATAATGTACAAAACATTTTTATAATAAGATATGATACATTGAAGAAAATATATATTTTATGATACAGAAGACGATTTACACCTTAAAATTCATCACAGTATAAACTATTTAGACAAAGACACAATTATATTAGTTGGTTTCTCACATACCTTGCGGTGTGGGTGTAATACATACATGTCATTTTATTATAATCCATTTTAAGAGAATGCCGAATTGTCGGTTTGTCATTTCCGTTTAGGTGCCTAAGCAATTGGAATTGGCTCGTCTACTATTTCCGTAAACTTTAATATACCGGTTTACGGAAATAGACGAGATAATTCAGATTGCTCGGTGTGGTACGGAGAAAACTGAAGCAACATACAACGTCAGCATATGACAACGATATTTATAAGCAGCTGCAATAATAAATGGAGGTTTTGCAATATTTGTGGAGTTAAGTATGAATAGAATCTCAAATTCGTGCCTATTTGCAAGTGAAATGTATTAAACTCTTTGGATAAAATTGATATTATCCTCGGCACAGACTCGCATCCTATAAGTTTATCCAAGTTTAAGAAGTTAAGTATTAAACAGCCACTCGTTAAATATCCTGAGTTTACTGCTTTCACGATATTTGGCAATAATAATGTGAGCATGCATAGTTTTTTTGTGAAGATCGTGCTTATTAGAGCAGCATTGATGACGATATAGAAATTTGAGCAGACACAGTTTAAATATTAGGCAATATGAAAACATTGTTAGGGGTAAATTATCATTCTTTCGCCTTTCATTCAAGTATATGAAGAACTGCTGTAAATAGTCAAATGTTGTAGAAGAAATTAGTGTCTGGTCAGTGGAAGATGTAGAGCAAAAAAAGAATAGTCGTTGGAAAAGTATTAAATAAAGAATGTTTCAGAGGAAAACTAGTAAATAAGCAGATGCTATAGATGGATCCTAGTTAAAAGTCAGACATTGTAGAAGAAAACGAGTGTATATTCAGGCATCGAAGAAGAAAACAAATTATTAAACAGACAGTTGTTTAGCGTGTTTAGTCAACATCTTTTGAACAGTTAGTAATGGTATAGGAAAACTAGTAAATCGTGAAATGTTCAAAGGATCTCCATTTTGAGTATTTATTCATGGAATTGGTAAAAGTGTGACCATCGTCGTAGTAACAAAATGAATACATCTGTTCTTTTTTTATTATTAATTTCGTTCGGGCATCATTTGCAATGATTTTAAATGGACTTTCTGCAGATGCAAATGACCATATTTTCATAGATGCAAATCTCAGATAAATTATATCTTAACAGATACATGTTAGTGAGTAAAATTTGTTTTTGTTTCGTTAATATTGACTAAGCATTAAGGAAGTTAAACCTTTTTAACTTAGGGTTTATTGGTAAAAAACTCTTATCGACCCTTAAACAAGGCCAAACTTATGAACATGAAAGTAATGCATGATAAGTCAGTATTCAGATTTTCCAAGATTTACCCGGGGAAGGTATGGAGTGTGATTGTTACCTGATATCGTGTGACTGAGAGGGACGATAATTATTTAATCCTAAGGGAGTAAGGGAAAGCTGGCGCACACGACATTACTGGGCAGACCGACGGTTTGGTCGTTGGAAACCGCATCACACCGCAGCTGTGTGAGTTGTTTTTTTTGTAAATTGTTGAATTTTCAAGTGTAGTGTCAGGTATTCACTTTTACCGGTAAAATTATTAGATTTTTCTGTAGGATTTGTAGTTGAGTTGTAGCAAATTATTGATTTAATCTGTTATATTGTACATCAATAGATGTTTAAACGCCAGAGTTAATCAAATGCATCTACAATCATAAATACAGAAGGGCTCTGGAGGATTCTATATTTTTGTCGTTACCTTTATACTGTGAATGAAGTGTGGATAGATAAGTCGATGTATATTTGTACATTTTGAGGATTTATTTATTTGAGGTTGACTTTGTAACGATAGGTTAACAGTGAGAAATTTTCTAATATGATTTTACTAATTTGTTGTATAGTTTATGTTTTAACAGTTCGAGGCTACACTGTTATATAACCTTATAGTGTGTGTTACTAACTGTACACGAATAAGGAATATTTGTGCTTGTAAGGATATATTGGCGTACATGCATGTAAATTGTGTATCATTCAATTCATATAGTCATTGATTCATGCAAGATTCTTCATTGTGTCGATATAACATATTTGCTGTTTCGAGTTTAACAGTTATTGTGATTTGATGTAATTGTAGAGCTGAAATTGTCTATTGCACAAATAACATGATACAACTTAGTGCATGAAAGCATCTATGATGTTAGATATAGGATCTATGGTTGCTTGCATTAAGAAATGTCATAAAGTTCCGATGTATGAACTTTTAGAATTGGTTGCAGACAAATCCCTAATTTGTATTGTATGGTGGAGCATTAGTGACAACGTCACAACAATAAATATGTAAAGTATGTTCAGTATATGTACATTCCCATATGTAGATTTGTGCTCAGAGTATATCGTTTGTAGCCGTTTTGTGCAGAGTAGCCGTACGCCAAGTCATTGAGTGCTTAACAGGGACTCCAGGGCCGCAGTGAGGACGCCTTCAAAGTTGTTGATCCCACACTCACCATACTGGACGCCGTCAGATTTTCTGGCAGCCTTGAGAGAATTGTAATGGAGCTAAATATACTATTCACCACCACGGATGAGCGGGACCATAAGACAACCGGAAGCAGTGTAACCGGGTGAACTTAATGTCATCGACGTGTTAGCTATATGATCTAATTAGTTAGCCACCAGACTTATAATCTTCAGTGTTAATACCATTGAAAAGTGAATCGCAGAAACGCTGGGATGAACTGTTCAGCAACAAAAACGCGTACGAGTACAACCAAAAGCTTGATCTTCAGTGACATAGAACGAACTGAACTCACGTGGTCCTAACAGCGTCTGCAGTCGACAAAAAACCGCGGCTCGCATCCATCTGTCATGAAACTTTAATTAGCTTTCATCACATCATAATGATCATCTTTCATTAATTTGTAATATAAGATTAATATTGTTAATAATGTGTAAATACTTTACTTTGTGTTTGTTCCTTGGAGGGCTGTTGCTACTGTTTGATTGATATGACCAATCGGTCCACCCTTACAGTCGTCAAGAGACTACTGATCGTTAAAACATACAAATATAAGAGGTGTCATGATATTACCCTCAATATATATGATTCTTGCAATTGACAACATTCGCTTACATGTAATTGTGCCTAATTATGATAAAAAAACGTAGAGAAACATCAAAAGGTTACTCGTATTATTCGAATAGTTCGACCTGATAAAATACAGTACACTATTACATCTTAGGTAGTAAACAGGTTTGACAGCTACGACATTTAGTAAATGTTAGTGTTCAAAATTACGTCGAAGGACGTCACGTTAACAATATGACTAACAATACCGCGATCTGATTGTGTGACGTTCACAATGTGCGACTAGTAAATATTCAAAACCTGTCTCAAATCCAGTCAAATGTTCCAGAAGTAGAAATTAGATTGTGTGTTTCTGAAATTGTGCCCTGATGGCTTAATCCTTGTTTAAGATGATGTCGAGCATGTTCGGACATTATCTCTTTCAGTTCTCTTTCTGTCTCCCCGACACAAACTACGATGCAGTTCCTGCAGTTTATTGCATAACAGAAATGTCTCTGCCTACGGTTTTCGCAGCTTTTTTTATAATAGCTTATCAATTTGAATAAAATGTTCAAGGAGACGGAGCTACTGCGCACTCATCCAATGTGTCTCTTTTGAAAATGGTCATTCCACTGCCTGAAAACAAACTGACTTTATTTGTCTCTCTTGCATTTGATTTACACATATTTGGTCTCCATATTATACAACATGCATAAATTATTATATAATTATATGATTGTTTTTATGTGACTGACAGTCAGTCAGACAGGCTACTGCGGACATCCGTGTCCCATGGACACATTTTCTAGTTTATATTCAAATATACACGATCATTTTTGTGTTTGAATAATATAGCCTATTGATACTGCCTTGTTTGTTAGATGATACAGCCTGGCGGGGATTACCTTATTTACCCTGTCCCGTTTAGTTGGAATGACACGATGGTAAGAGTGTTAATTATGTTTTTGTTGTTCCATTGTTTAATTCTCAATAACTATTTATCGATTGAAGTGTTGCTTGTTTTGAAAGCGTGTTTGGTTGGTTGTGTTTCTTATAGGTTACGAAAAACAGTTTTAAAGGAAAAAACGCAATCATTTACTTCGAGCTGTTATAAACTTTAGAGAAAACAGGCAATGACATAGTACTATATACCCTGACCTAGATATCCATTTGTTTACTAGTTTTATCGTTAAAACATAATATTGCGTTTCACATGGGTGCCGCCATATCATGTCTTCATTGTGTCAAAACGAATGCCGAGGTATTCCGGCTTCACATTTTCCAGATTAACCTAACAAAACCTGTATTTTCCATACATGACGTCATAACATGTATATGATTATCACACGCGACAAATGTTAGAAATAATACTTGTACAAGTATTACTATTAGGGTGTTTCAGAGTTCTGCAGTACCATATTATGTAATATTGAGATATATGCATAGCATTGACATATCAGGGTTTTGTGAGGTATCTGGTTTGTGAGAAAACTGACTTTAGATAACACATTCAAATCAATACGTCTCTTACCCATACAGTTACAGTTTTCTTCTGGTTCATCAATACCATACAAACAGTCCTCGATACCGTCGCAAAATGTTGCACATCCTGGCTCCCCATATGGTTGTTGCAATCTGCAGCGTAGGGTACCGTTTTCACAGGCTAAATGGCAGTAAGATATGCGGTTTATATGTCTGATAACTAAACAAGTCACACAATCATTTCATTTGTGCAAACGAGTTATATTGTTGCTTGATTGCAATTTAATATATTTAAAAAAGTCAATAATTCCTACATATATTCCGGTATAGAAATGTATAATACAAATGTATCAGCTCCCCATCATGATTTAATTTAATCAAATGTAATTTGCCTTTAGAGATATTACCACTGTGTATGCACAATACAATGACTACACTGAACAAAATTACTAAGTATCAACTTTTGTATCTTAACTAACTTTCTTATTTTAAATATATTTTAGAAAAGATATATGATAAGTATTTTGTTTTGACCCATAGTTTGTAAAACATTTATTTTTTGTTTAAATTTTTACATCTTTTGAGAGTTACCCTCCCTTTATATGAAAACATGAAATGTGCTGATAAAACACATAAAACACAAAAAAGATAGAGACTGTCTCAGCTCTTGGTTATTTAAATACCTCGATGGGCTACGCCCATCTCGGTGTTTAAATAAGCCAACTCGCTGAGACCAGACTCTATCTATTGCATATAATTACTTAGTAACACTGTGACGTCATAGTGACCGTACTCTAAATTCCAATATCTGGTAGTTGTAGTACAGCATAGCCACGCCCCTTTAGTTTCCAAAATTAAACGATTTAATGCTCTGCATTCATCAAAGGAAATATCACCGACCATGCTACAAAGTGTTATTACTATTATTATTATTATTATCATTATTATTTTATTTTCATTTTTTTTATAAATATTCTGAATTTTGAATGTTAAAGTACTGATTTATTTAAAGTCATATGTATTGTATATATGCCATTTATATGTTGATTTGTATATATTTTGACTACATTGACTGTAATATATTTGTATACTCTCCTATGCTTGGAGGAAATGAAGATCTACTACTACTTTCTGAATTTTGAATGTTAAAGTACAGTGCTTTGGGGTGTATAGAATCATTGGTAGTAAAGAATCAGTTCCTGTTTAAAATCAAGTTTCTCAGCTCATATATTTTAGATTATTTTAAAACTTTCCAGGCTTGAAGATATATCATATAAGCATACATTTATTCAATGGTGAAATGATTTGGGACATTTTTCCATGTAAAATATATCACTACGTGCAACACCTCTCAGAAAAAATTCTATACTACCTGAATGAAGTGTGTTTTTGAAACGAAAAATTCATACTGTCACAACAAACTCAGAAATAAATATTTGCTGTTTTAACAAATGTTAGGGACAAAAGTCAAAATGCAATCATCAGTTAAGATAACTTGTTGAATGTTGGCACTTTTAAGGATAAAATGAAATTATGTAAATATTGGTGCAAAAACGCCTATTAAAAAATCACAGCTTCAGGACAATAATTTTAGAAATTTTGCTATCATACAACTAAATAGGTAAATCTAAATCAGAAATTAAATAAACATTTTCCTTTCATTTTAAAATGAGACGTTTAACCCAAGTGATTCTATACCCCCCAAAGCACTGTACTGATTTATTTAAAGTCATATGTATTGTATATATGCCATTTATATGTTGATTTGTATATATTTTGACTACATTGACTGTAATATATTTGTATACTCTCCTATGCTTGGAGGAAATGAATATCTACTAGTATGGTTGGTGCAATGTCCTTTACTGAATGGAAAGCTTTAAATCGTTTAATATAAAATAATTAAAGGGGAGGAGTCAAAAAACACCATGCTCTAACTTCCGATAAATAGAAGTTAGAGTGCGGTATATGTTCTGAATGGGTTTATTTTGACTGGGTCACTACGTACCATCGGGGTCAAAGCAAACTGAAAACTCAATAAAGTAAACACTCCTATTTAGTAAACCTTTTTCATTTTAATATCATGTTATAAGAACAATCAATTGATATATTGTGTTCTTTTTTCAAGTAATTCAACATAATTGGACCACACTTTTTCAACATCGTTTTATCTTTAATTTCAATGCGAGTAATTTCTTAAGAATCGCTAGAATCATTTGAATGCAGGTTTACGCACACAAAAATTAACAGTGAATCGCTTCCCGTTGTTTTAAAAAGTGTAATGACTTGAAAAAACGGTATAAAACAACGGTAAACCTTTCATAACTAAAGTGACCATTCAGTTAATTATAATTTGGCAAGTAAACAACACTACATTTAGCGGATCGGATTGGGTATATGTTTCAGTATACATGGGACTGTTTCGCTTGGTCGATTTTCGGAATAGACAGTTTTCGGATTATATGAACTTTTTTTACTAGAAATACACAAGGAAGAAAACGGGGACCGTAGGAAAGGATCGGTATAGACAGGAATTCGGATATGACAGTACCCAGATACGGCAGATACCACTGTATTTACCACGTTTCGGTCGCATGAACATATAGTGTTATCATTTTGTGTTTATTCAATCCGCAAATTTCGATTTAAAAGTGTCGAATAATTTTGTAGTCGGTAGGGTATATTTAGATAAGCCAATATTGAAGAACCGAATAATAATGTATATCTGACCAGATCGCAAAACAAGATTTACTCACGGAATAGTAAACAGGTGTTTTAAAAAATCCGGAAAAACGAGTGTGTAGTAGGATTCTATCGTTCCCTTTAATATATACATTATACGATTATAACCTTCCCTTTACTATATACATTATACTATAACACTATATCTTCTTCTCTCCTTCCTCTTGCTATACTATTGCAATGAAAGCCGATGAACAATTCTGACAATAAAATATATTAACCGCAGTCAAGGTAAAAGTCATCCATTTTGATAAAAAATACTCGAGGTAATGCCACGCGCCCAGCAAAACATCTAGGGCAAATGTGACGTGATCACGTTCGATTGTCAGGTTTCCGCGACTCACTCTCGGCCGCCAAGAGTGACGTGATAACATTCGATTGACAGGCTCCCGCGACTCACTCTCGGCCGCCAAATAAAATACAAGTGCCATACTAAAAAACAGATAAGAGTCTGTCTGAGCTCGTTGTTTAATTTAAAAACCTCGATGGGTTACGCCCATCTCAGTGTTTAAATGAACCAACGAGCTTAGACCATACCCTATATATTACTTGTCGATTGCCAGTGTTGCATTTATCATCTAAAAACATATGTTGTTTGGTTGATATGTTGTTATATAAAAGTGTGAACAATATTTATTAAACAAACTAAAATGTCAGCTAAGTGCAAAAGTTGAAATATAGTGCACCTCTACTTATTAATCAAATACAACATTTGATTATGTAACCCAATGCTGACTAGAAATACAAGAATGCCAAAATAGGGAGATACAGTATATAGACAGACAGACAGACGGACGGACGTTCTAAACAAAGTACACACATTTGCATATTATGCTTTATATTATAATTATCGCGCCACCTTTACAGATTGGTGTCGACTGAGGAGAGAAAAGCATATACAATTAAAGTCTACTAGACACTTCAGACTAAACAGCAGGACATTTAGGGACATTTACAGAAGCGATTATTTGGAAATCTGGTTGTGAGATGGTGAGCGAAGACACACACACGTATGTAAGATGTAAGGGAGTAGTTGTAACTTACAGTACAATCTTCTACGCGGTCCAAACCAACACATATATACAAGTAATTATATACAATACACACGTATGTAAGATGTAAGGGTGTAGTTGTAACAAACAGTACAATCTTCTACGCGGCCCAAAGCAACACCTATATACAAGTAATTATATAAAATAAGTACAAAAGAAATTGGATACAGTTTTATAATACCATGAAAAAACAAACAATTATATTTTAGTTATACATACGGCAGTTTATTTCGTCAATGTAGTACTCGCACTCAGAAATGGCATTGCAAAGTGTGGCACATCCATATTCATAGTTCGTTTTCTTGCAAAGTATCTCTCCCACAGGACAACCTAAAATTATAGCGATATTTTCATTCTGTTTTTACCTATCGCTGTTAATCCATAGGACAAGCAAACATGATAAGAAAACTAGAACTCTTGATTCTAATTTATCGTTTTTAAATTTGCAATCATGATTTAATTAATATATAAATAAGTTGTATATTATTCTAACACGACCTCCGCAGTCTTTCATATACACATAGAAGAGAAACAGCTGTATATTATTCTACGATAAAATACAGCTGTTCCATTAATTCCCCGCGTATATTTCATCCGATGGAAGCGACATGACGTCACTTGGTAAATATACGTCACGAAGACAAACTCAACAGTAATTTTAATGAAATGTTAATTACAACAAACTTGCCATGCTCCCAATCCGTGAGCACACCCCGATAAAAACCCATCATATGCATCAGTACAAATAACATTAATAAGCATCTTAAACAAGCTGAGAACGTTTGACGTCATACAGTGAAAGCTATATGACGTAAGGCTTAAAGCAATGACTTAATTGTTTGTCACGTGACTACTAGTGTATTGAAATGCAGAACTTTGAATACGGGGGCGCCCAATGGAACAGCCTGCAACCATAGCAGCCTGATTACCATGACCTCCGAGAAAATATATAGTGCCCCAACAATAGCGCAAACAATGGGGTAATTATTGTGCTAGAATCGAAATAATAAATACGTACCTGTAATTTATCGGTGAATAAAACACGCTTAGTCGTTCGGATGCGAGTATTTAAATCACTCGTGCTAACGAACTCCTGACTGTAAAACATGCATTTTAAGCAGTAACTAAAATGCCTTATTTTTGAAATCGGGTTAACTCGGATAAAATTGTTACCGATTACATGAACAGGAAAGGAAATGCAAGTATTCCAGTAGTATAGTCAAATATAGTAAAATATTCACTTTCAGAATACACATGAATTATATCCAGTATTTCTTTAATATTTAATTTTAATATGAATTCCTTATAATATTGTCAAGTTAATATTTAATCGAATTTGTCAAGTGTCCCTTTAATACAAAATATCAAGTGTCCCTTTAATACAAATCAAGTATCTCTTTAGTACAAAATGTCGAGTGTCCCTTTATTACAAAATATCAATTGTCCCTTTAAAACAAATTGTCAAGTGTCCCTGCAAATTGTCAAGTGTCCCTTTAACACAAAGTGTCAAGTGTCCCGTTAATACAAAATGTCAAATGTCCTTGTAATACAAATTCTCAAGTGTCCCTTTAATACAAATTGTCAATTCTACCTTTAATACAATGTCAGTTTCAAAATAGAATTGAATTGAATTGAATGTTGTTTAACAGCTCATCAACACAGTATAGGTTATATAGAGCCACCCCAGAGAGAGAGAGAGGGGAAGGATACATAGGAATCCGGGAACCGTGCCCTACTCTTATTATCGAATAGATTCCTATGGTTCTTTAACGTGCTCGGAGGATAGACCGATACACGGGACTGCCCGGTTTACGTCCCCATCCGACGGACGAGGCTAAGGGAAAGTGTCTTGCTCAAAAATACACCGACGAAACTCAGTGGCACCGCGGAGTATTGAACCCGCGGACACCGGTTACAAATCCGCCGCGCTACCGACTGCGCACTCCAGCCCTCCAGTTACAAAATAGATGAGCACAATCATTTTTAATATAAGACTCTCTCTCTCTCTCTCTCTCTCTCTCTCCGCATAATCGATTAAACTTACTTGGTGGTGGTGGTGTTGTTGTTGTTGTTGGTGGTGGTGGTGGGTGTGTTGGGTTTATAATCACGATTCTTGGCGGTGAAGCATTCCTCCGTCTACTAGACCAAAATCCGTTTGCAGATGTCGAAAATATGACGCACACACAAATCACCTGAAAATAAATGTATGCATTTCAATCGATTGGAAGCTAACAGAAACTATTTTAACTATGTTAAGGGGGGAATACTGGCATATACCAGGTACGGTATAATAGCCTGTACACAAAGTAAGACAAGGCGAATGATTTTGAATGATACTATGAGCTGAATTGTGTTATTAAAAAACATGAAGTAATTAAAACGGCAATTATACAAGTAACCGTTTCTCTATTCTTTTATTGTTTCTGTGAACAAAATCGTATCTTTAAAAACAAATTGCACAATAAAGTGAAACCATTGTTTTGTGCCATTGATGATTTGTATTTTATTTTATTTTTATATCTGTGTTGAAAGATACAAAACGCATAATATACATATTAGGAAGGTTTTGAGTCACTTCTGAAGCTTTGGAAGATAGCGGGATCTATTACGTTTGGAAGAACAAAAGAGAAAAAGGAATATACACAGTTACACACATCACGAGAGCTATATTATCAGACATTCACATATTCAATATATTCTACAACTGTTCACATTATCTGATTTTTTTATACAAACGTGCACTTTATCATTCAATGGTTTGTTGAATTTAAAGCTGGTATGTGTAATCAAAACCAGGATCAGTCGCGAAACTCTCAAATAAATAGATGGAAAATGTAACGGAAAAACTAGTGCGCATTTCTTATAACAGAGGGGGGCGTCCGTGGACGAGTGGTTAACGTCTCCGACTTGAAATCACTTGCCCATTACCGCTGTAGGTTCGATCCCTTAGGGGCCTAGGAATCTTTATGTGAGGAAGCTATCCAGCTGGCTTGCGGAACGTCGGTGGTTCTACCCAGGTGCCCGCCTGTGCACGAAAATTGCCCGGAGGGGCACCTGGGTTCTTCCTCCACCAATGGAAGCTGGAAAGTCGCCATATGACCTTAGCTGTTGGTGCGACTATAAAATCCAAATAAATTCAATTATTACAGAGGTTTCGCTAGAGCAATACCTATGCAAACGTGTTTTGTCAACTATAAAAACTACAATGAAATAGATACATTTTGTGAAGTAACCGAAATATTCCTGGTATTTTTTATACATTTTGTGTATTTCTTTTGAACAAATTATTTAAAAACGTTAGATGATTTATTTACTTTTCTAACTTTTAAATGATCAACTGTATACCTAATTATAAAAAAATAAGACAACACAACGATAAATGGGAACATTTTGCAGCTCAGAACTGAAAACGTTTAAAACAGCTCGAGAGTGTGGTGGTACACTTCTATTCCTCTCTGCTATTCTTTTCATCTGTTCTGTCCTGTTGAGTGGGTTTGCAAGCGTCTGACCACAGTAAAGGGCCCAATTGACCTCAAAGGGTTCGCCTTCTCAGTTAGCGAGATCCCCCTGGGGAGTTGTACCCCGAGTGTTTTTTTATGCATGTTACAGTATATTTTAACGGATTATTATGTGTATATATCCTTTATACTGTACTTACACCAAGCTCACATTAGAGTAGGCGATTGTTTCTAAACAATGTATAGTGTACTCAACTATATTATGTGAAACACTAACATGTGAGCTGTATCTGTATTGACCTTACAGACTACCTTCCCCGTGTTTTAGTCACGGAGGCAGTATAATACTTTAGCTAAGTTATGTTAAAATCTCTTATAAGGTATTTTAACTAAGACAACAGTGTCTACTTTACCAGTAAAAAACAATATCCTGTATGCAAAAGATCTTTCGGAATAAAAATTCCTTCGTCAGCTGCCATAAAGAGGCACCGTTGTGTTACTTAAATATTTGGCGTTTTATCCCGTATACACGTATATCCACCCTTATTAATTTTACCTGTGTATTCTCTACCAGTATATGTTAAACTGTGTGGTATCGTGTGTCACCGTGGACTATGTATTAGTATATATATTCACTTCCAATCTTTACATGTATATGTTAGATCGATTTCACACTAATTTAATATCAGAATACTAGAAGTTGGCATCTGCCGATCAAGTAGTGTATGCTGTTACAATCACCTACTGAACATTCTCTGTTTTCAGTGTATTGTAAGTTTGTTGCAATTTGTTGTATTGTAACAGTTACTGCGTGTTGTAATCGCTTTGAGTGTGTATGCTATTTTATTACAATTCTCCAGTTCTTGACCTGGCGAGATTTTTGTGTAAATATGTAACGTAGTTAGAAAATGTAAATGCTCTTTGTAAATATGTGTGTTATTGTATAATTGTGTCAATTGAAAAATAAAATATTTTCAAATAAAAAAAAAAAAAAAAAAAAGCTGCATGTATGCAAAGTCTAAATAAGTTTTCAAACTAAGTATATTAATTAATGAAGTTTTAAAATAAGAAACCCTTTGTTCGTAGTCCATGTTAATATTGAACACATTTCAGTAGAACTGGATTATTGATTAGTATTTAAAAACGCAGGAATCAATACCGAAACATATCATGCTTAATGTATATAGGATAAACAATAGCTAAATAAAATAAAATTTAAATCACTAATTATTTCAGATATGAAAATATTCGTCTTAAATTTCCCTTATAGGTTGCGCACTTCTAAATATAGCCTGAGATAAGCGCCGCATTTTGTTTACGATTCAGTGCAGATGTTACATTTCACAGTGGTCAGTATGTATATGTTCGAAATTTTCAAAATACATTTTCAAGAAGGATAAGCCATGAATATAATAATCCCCATCAGCAAGGATATCAGAATTGAATAAAAATACCTGTTTTAAGCTCCAATAAAAATGCATGTCAATATTCAGTGTGGATTCCATACTGTTTGTAAACAGAGACATGTGTAGAGATTTTGAGCTGGGAAATGAGTGCCTTTCGTGCATTTAAAGGCTTTGTGATGGAAACAACTATAAAATAATGTACTTTAATGAAAAGCTGGTGTCTAGCTCTTTAGATATTAGCTGATATGACACACAGGTGGCATATGTGAAAGCAGCACATAAAGCGCATAGCACTCATTTTATAATGTCTGAACTTCAAACATAAAAATTCAATTTTCCAATGTAGATTAATGAAACTGTTAAATTGGGTCAGATCATTCATTGCATTCATTGCATTAAGCAATGTTAAATAATATTCGAAGCAATTATATATATATATATTAACATTTTATTCAAATATCAAGTGTACGTGTTGTTACCTATATCTAAATGTTTACATGTATTGTTGCATGTGTCTCGGTGTGTCATGTTGCATTGCATGATTTGGCCTTGAATAAAGTTAAAAATAGCATAGGTGTAAACGTATTTACAATGTATGCAGATTATTTTTGCAAATTCATTTATGATGAAATTTTGACTGTTCTCATTGGACTATTTGATGCAAATTAATTTGCGATGATTGTTTTCATTGGACAGTTTTGGTGGGGAGGCTTTTGGGGCAGTCTTTGGGCAGTATATAAATGGGCTCTGTGAGCAGCTCAAGAGATTAGTTTAAGTATTCTTCATTAAAGTTAATTTAGATTTGGATCCTTTTAGGAATATAATTGTGAGAGGATTTAATACATATTGTGCTCATTCATAATTGGATATTTGGACTAAACCGGAAATATTGGAAATTAATTTAGACTGGAAGAGCACTTACTGTTTTGGATTAAAGAGATACTTAATGTTTTGGATTAAAGAGACAATTACTGTTTTGGACTAAATAGACACTTACTGCTTTGGATTAACGAGAAACTTACTGTTTTGGATTAAAGAGACACTTACTGTTTGGGATTAAAGATACACTTACTGTTTTGGAATTAAAGATACACTTACTGTTTTGAAAGAGACACTTACTGTTTTGGATTAAAGAGACACTTACTGTTATGGATTAAAGAGACACTTACTGTTTTGGACTAAAGAGACACTTACTGTTTTGGATTAGTGAGACACTTCCTTATTTGGATTAAAGAGACACTTACTGTTTTGGATTAAAGAGACACTTACTGTTTTGGATTAAAGAGACACTTACTGTTTTGTATTAAATAGACACATAATGTTTAGATGAAATAGACACTTACTGTTTTGGATTAAAGAGACACATACTGTTTTGGATTAAATAGACACTTACTGTTTTGTATTAAAGATACACTTACTGTTTTAGATTAAAGAGACAATACTGTTTTGGATTAATAAGACACTTACTGTTTTGTATTAAATATACACTTACTGTTTTAGATGAAAGAGACACTTACTGTTTTGGATTAAAGAGACACTTTCTAATGTGAATTAAAGAAAGATTAAATAATTGTATTTGCACTTAATTAAAAAAGTGGATATTATTCAAAAAACTGGATTCGTGTATTCTGTAAGTGAACATTTTATGTAAATAAATTTGTTAATTATATTTTGTGTTGCTGGTTTTGCTTTTTGTTTTTCGTTACATTTAAAACTTGTAACAGTGCATACATATGTTTTTTTCAAATATAACATTCAAGTCCTACTAAATTTAAAAAAACAACACCAGAACTATTTTAAGACAACACATGTGTTAACTTAAATACATCAACATTTAATTGACAGATAACTTTCTAAAACATTTACTATGTTCCATCTTAATTTAATTGTGTTTGCTTTTGCTACGGGGTGCATATATGTTGAAAACAATTCGATACTCATATATCGTTTAACTTGTTCTAAAAAAGAGGTGGGAAAATGGAACACACGTTTTCAATTTACATGAATATACGTACTTTTTATAGATAAGTACAAGTACATACATAATATTGTTAATGCGCGTTCTGCAGTGTGTCCATAGAATAATGTCTTTTGCTTTTATTTCTATTGAAATGTTACATCTTTGATTTAAACAGTTGTATAATAATATTTTTTGAGAACATACATTCAAAAAACAAATGTAAAATGGTTTCTTTGAATTGTTACAAAAAGTACATAGTTCAGTTTCGAAGCAAAATCTTACCTGTATAATTCCAGCCATCGTAGACGAGTTCACAACATTGAGTGCTTACCGTCTAAATCTTCCGACTTATATACATTTGTTTCAGATTTTATTGACTATTAAAGTGTCATGTCATATACTCATAAAACTAAACATGAAATCGATAAGTTTTAACGTTTATTTCAGTTCTATTTTATTTCGAATTGCCATATACTAGAATATGAGTGAGTGGTAAGAAGGATGGATAATGTTAATTAGGGTAGATTGCGTCTCAGAGTTTAACGTACAATAGTACTTCCCACCAAACCAGTCATTCGGAAGAGACTCTCCGAGGTCCCCATATACTTTAACTTGCACCATAATTCACGCCTGCACACAGTACACACTCAAATTACCCCACTTCCACTTGTGTTTTCAACTTGATAATGTGATGGGGGCTGTTTAAACCACAGAAATGCACACATATATACATATGCAGCGCCCCCCTCCCGGCCCCCAAACACACACTCTACATCACACATAAACTCAAAAATTAATGTTTGCTGTCGAAACTAAAAAGTGTCTCGAGCTGAATTCGAGCAAGAGACCTTCCACTCATTCACCACAGGTCATTACCACTACATCGTCATATTTATTGATACTGATAGTTATAGCAGCATAATTGTTCTCGTAGTCGTTACCACAGTAAAACGCGAATGTTTACGATCTGTAGAAAATGCAAACTTCGTTAGAATACTAGAAAACCTTCTTTTCCATGAAGCCAAAAATGTGTGCTAGTGTAAATCAATCAGCAAAAGATGGTTGAGGTTAAATACCTTCTCCTAAAGATTGCTTCTTTTGAATACTGACACTGGAACAAATGTCAATATGTATTTCACCACTCGCAATTACATACTCTTTCTACTTTCACGTTTGACATTTTATATCTAAAAGTGTCAAAACATGAGGAGCTGCGGTTCAAAATATCAATAACATGTCCGTTATACAGTTACAGCCAAAAATATAAGAGACATATGCACTAAAACAATTGTTAACGAAAACAAAAAGCTATTAGCACTCTTAAAATAAGACTTTTGTTCGACTGCACCAGGCAAGCACATCAGTTCTAAGTTGAAGTGCTTGAAAGGAACGAAGAATAATCCACTAATAACACGAAATTGGTTCGATAATGAATGTCGTAAATTTAAACGTAATAAACATAGATGTCTCAGGCAATTTCGGTTTACTAGATGGGAAGAAGATTTAAATGCATATATCAGAGCAAAAAATGTTTTCAAAAATGTTTGCAGTAATAAGAAATGGTGTTACAATAAATCGGTATTGAATTCAATAGTTGCATCAGCTAATGATTCAAAAGCATTTTGGAGTAAAATCAAAGCATGTGGTTCCAATAAATCAAATTATAAACCAAACATACAAAACGAGACATGGTTTAACCATTTTAAATCATTATTTAACCAATTTGACGACGACGATGAGGGTGATGATGGGAATATTGAACTAAATGTGGATGATGAAAACATGGATATAAATGACATAGACGAATTTATTTCGAACTCAGAGATTACGGCAGATGAGGTACTGACTGCAGTGAGGCGTTTAAAGAAGAACAAGTCTTCATCTGGAGAACTTATTGCAGAACAATTTATATATAGTATAGACATTATACTGTCATATTTGACCAAACTTTTTAATAGACTCTTTGCAAATGGTGAATTCCCAGATATGTGGGCAGAATCCATCTTAATACCTCTTCATAAAAAGGGATCAGTTAATTGTCCTGATAATTATAGAGGCATTGCACTTATAGATACATTTAGCAAGATATATATTAGTATAATAGCAAGACGTGTTACGTTTTATGCAAATGTGTTTGATAAAATTACTGAATCACAAGCTGGTTTTCGCCCCGGATATTGTACAATTGACAATGCATTTATACTTCAAGCAATCATTTCTAAATATCTATGTAAAAAGGGTAAAAAGCTATTTGTGGCATTTGTAGATTTTATGAAAGCTTTTGATTGGGTAAATAGAAGTAAATTGTTTACAATACTTAGAAAAGGTGGAATTAAAGGAAAACTGTTGCAATCAATACAAAGCATATATAAAAACGTTAAAGTGTGTGTGAAAGCCAATGAAAAATGTACTGAATATTTTGATTGTCCAAGAGGTTTACATAAGGGCTGTGTTCTCAGTCCAATTTTGTTTTCATTATTTATTAATGAATTGAGTGAAGAAATGTGTAATAGCGGGTTACATGGAGTGCAGTTAACACCTGATGTTGTAGAAATATTATTAATATTGTTTGCTGATGATGTGGCATTGATAGCAGATACTGTAAATGGTCTACAAAAGAAACTTGACTTATTATATCAGTATTGTAATACATGGAAGCTGAAAGTGAATACTGATAAAACTAAAATTGTTGTTTTTAAAAATGGTGGTCATTTAGCAAGAGCAGAGAAGTGGTTTTATGATGGAAAACAGATAGAAGCTGTAAGTGGTTATAATTATGTTGGATTGTTTTTTACATGTCGATTATCTATGTACCAGATGGCGAACGCACTGGCAATAAAGGCAAAACGTGTATTAGTTGCTATGCTAGCTTCATTAAGTGAGCTAACCCCGATACCTTACAGTATATATTTTAAACTATTTGACTCAAACGTTAGTCCGGTATTTCTTTACGGATCAGAACTGTGGGGATTTGATCAAATGGAATGTATTGAAAGGGTTCATATGTATGCTTGTAAACGTTTTATGAATGCATCTATAAATGCATGCAATGCAGCAGTAATGGGTGATTGTGGTAGATACCCTATGTATATAGCAGCCAAAAAAAGATGCATAAAGTATTGGTTTAAAATTATAAAAATTCCTTGCACAAGATATGTTAAAAAATGCTATGAAATGTTGATTCTTTTAGATAGTCATGGATATGAAAATTGGGTAACAAAACTAAAGCACAATTTGTATTATAATGGCTTTGGATATATATGGGAAAGGCAGAGTGTTGTCAATGAAAATGTTTTTATAAAGCAATATGAGTTAAGGCTCAGAGACCAATATATACAGAAGTGGAGCGAACAAGTAGAGGGTAATGCAAAGCTGCATTTGTATAGGTATTTTAAATCTGAACTTGTTGTAGAAAATTATTTAAATGTGTTAAATATTAAGAAATTTAGAATAGCTATGGTATCTTTTAGAACATCCTCTCACTCTCTACTCATAGAGAGAGGACGGCATGTAGGTATGCCTAGAGAGAGACGTTTGTGTTTTCATTGTAATAATGTTATAGAAGACGAATATCACTTTCTACTGATATGCCCATTATATCATGATTTAAAATCGTTATATATTCCTAAAAAGTACTATGAGTTTCCTAACAAACACAAGTTTAATATTGTCATGTCATGTAAAAATGAAAGTGTTATAAAACATATAGCTATGTTTCTTTACTATGCTTTCGTTAAACGAAGTGAATTTATTCATGATTAGTATGTACTGTTATATAACAGCAATAGTATTGTATTGATAGTATTGTTAGTTAATTGTACATTTATGCATAACAACCAAACCACGTGTAAATTTATGATAAATATATTGTATACATGTTATGTCTTTTGGCCGGTGGCCTGTATCACTAATAAAATATTGATTGATATCTAAAAGTGTCAAAACATGAGGAGCTGCGGTTCAAAATATCAATAACATGTCCGTTATACAGTTACAGCCAAACTATAAGAGACAAATGCACTAAAACAATTGTTAACGAAAACAAAAAGCTATTAGCACTCTTAAAATAAGACTTTTGTTCGACTGCACCAGGCAAGCACATCCGGTTGAATTGGCGTAATGAAAATATATATCAACATGCATTTTCAGATAACTCGTGTGGACTATGATTGTGTCTGCTGAAACGCGGACAAAGGTAGGTAGGTGCATGAACATTCATCCCAGTTTGTTTTGGTCGTAACCTAGATTTGTTTTCTCTTTCTTTGTCTGCAGCTGCTGTGGTTGTTTTTGTCACAACATTTATTGTATGGAGATGTAATCTATAAACTTAAGCAACTAACGAGGTCGAAGGGTTTCCAGACCACTTTACAAAAGTAATCGAGAAATTCGTCAAAAAAAGACAAAACGCCTGAGTATTGTAACGCACGTCATGCTTAGTGAGTGGTCCCTCTACAGTCAATCACAACGCTTATTTGCCTCTTTTGCGATGACGAAACAACCACGTGGGACTTAAGATTGCACCTTCTAAAACCCTGAAATTTAGGTTAGGTACATTAACGTTCGGTGTTTTAGTTGGTACGATTGATTTTCTCTTTGGCTGCACTGAGTTGTTCGTTACAACTCTGGATATATCCTGAGGTGTTGCTTATTATGTAATTTAATAATAACTTTTTGACAACATTTAAGTGTACTTGATGAGGACTTTATTGTTAGATATTTCCGTTTGATGGGATGTACTTTTATTAAGAATGTTATTCTAATTTGGGCATTGAAGACACGATAATGGCGAGGTTATGTACATGAAATCGATTTAAGCTAATCTGTAGGCCTTATTGACCACTGACCATTTCAAGTCGGTATCCCAGTCTTCACCACTCTTTATGTTATGTATTTATTGCCCTTTTCATGGACTTTTAAATAATTATTCTCATTTATTTCGGTTTGTGTCGCAGTGCGGAACTACAGTACCATTACGTTTGATTGCTGTGGTTTCTCTCTCTTAAAAAACAACAACAAAAAAGACTGGCAATCGTCCGAAGGAAAACGGTAAATGTTGAAACTATTATTTTGAGACAAAAACAAAACAAATTTAACATTGCGCGAAGTTAATATTAATTTAGAGTGTATTTTTTCTTTTATTGAACTAAAACTTACCACTCGTTAGGTGGCTTCAGCGTAAATAGGGTTAGCCGATGGCATAAGTATGTGTTCCATAGAAGAAATATATATATTGCTACTGAAGTGCAAGTCTTGATATCTAACCAAAAAGAGTATGATAATGGACCTTTGGAAACGGCCGGGAGCGACACATACGAAATATTGCAGTCTCGGTTTGATTACAAGATTCTCTGGTCAGCTATATGCGTTTTGTAAATATGCGTTATATTGTTAAATTATTACCTTGTTTCTAGCAAGTATTTTAAATATTATGATTGGTCTCTAAATAGGGTAAATTGTCCTTCCGTTTAGGATACTTTGGATGCTGGGTGGTAATACATGTAGCAGAGGTCAGAAATAAAAGGACTGAACGGTTTAAATATATACTGAAAGGAAAAAGAAACGCGACACGGGAATTTCGGCTATATATTGTATTATACTGCACAGTCACTTAATTCCATATATATTCCAAAACCCCAAGATGTTTCGTAAAAAAAAGTTGCAGTTAGTTAGAGCAAGGACACAACTGCGATGTTGTAGACGTTTTAATCATAGTACACGTTGTAACAAGAAATTCATAAATGTTGAAGTTCCTCTTTGAAAAATTGAGACGGTTCAGTACTGTATTTAGCGTACAGAGTTTGCATAACTTTGCATAACTTTGCATCCTAAGTTTGCGCCAATCACGTTATCTGTCAATAATGAAACTTTGCAGGAATACTAATTGCTGTGTTACGTCTTGTTTTAGTATTTTTTCCGAAAGGAAATATCTTACGTAGCCATGAACCATTCGATTAACAGCAGCATATTGTACATACAAATACAATATATAGCGGAAATTCCCGTGTCGCGTTTTTTTTCCTTTCAGTATGTATCGTTATCACGTCAACATTCTATGTATAAGGCTGGCAGTTTCATTAGTGTTATACATGTTGATACTTCTTTACATTGAGCTCTTACGGTTTTATGTACCAACTTCAAAAAACGCGCGGTACCTATCCAATGCTATAACACTCACCTTGGAATATATCGTTACTTGATGGGCGATCGACTCTATTACTATTTAAAAACAAGAAGGCGTAATAAGTCCAGACTCTATTGTAACCATCTCCGTGAGCCCCATGGCTCATTGAGTATGTTGGCGGAGGGACTATAAACCTTAGAACTACACACACACACACACACCCACACATTAAGGCGTAATTACAGAAACGCTAATAGCTGACCTGACCAAGACATCATGTCTTGTGAAGATATCAAATATTGAGTACCTTTATCTTTAAAAGGATATCCGTATAAACATCCAGGCTGATTCGAACTAACTCTAGCTGTTTTACTGGATATGTTGTCTGCTTTTTATACGCAGGCTTTATAACCAACTAAATTCCATTATGTTTATTTCGCTCTTCGGGGCATTTCATTTTATTAGATACTGGGACCATACGCCTTACGACATGGGGAATACATTAAAGAAAGATAACTCCATGTCCACCGCCATATGCATGCCATCTTCGGGATGGTTAAGATTTTGTGCTGTTGATTTTATGAATATTGAGTTCTGCTCAACCCGGGGATAGAGGGCGTGAGCGGTAGCTAGCATATTTCACTACCACTCATGAACAGTCTCAATCAAACCGAGACTGCATTATTTCGTATGTGTCGTGCTCGGCCGTTTCCAAAGGTCCATTATCATACTCTTTTTTCAAACCACTGTGCTAGTACTAAGGATAACATTTAAGAAAAAATAGAGTAAAACAATTATTATAATTAATGTTGATTGATATATTTCAATCTCAAAATATTTTTTTCGCCATTTATTGTGTTTTTTTATCTTCAGAAGATTGTTGTATAAACAAGTAATTGAGTACTGTTTAATAAGAGTTAAACATTCTTAAACATCGCATTTGGTTGGTGAGCGAAAGCTCCCTTGTACGAATTCTGCTCTGAACACGTTCCTTTTATGAAACATAACCTATGCGGATATTCATAAAAGGACACATACTATAAAAAAGTATGAAAAGAGAAATTTGGAAATAGTCGAACACAATAAACACAAACAATCTTGCAGTCTCAGTTTGACTGAGACTGTTCATGAACGGTAGTTTAAAGTTATTCCTACCGTTCACGCCCTTTAGCCCCGGGTTGAGCAGAACTCAATATTTAAAATGCCAGTAGTTCATAGATTTGAGCTGTCCCGAAGATGGTATGCATATGACGGTGAACATGGAGCCCTTAATGCAGTATTTTCACAATATTCCATGCTGCTCTGTGTGTGCAGTATGAGCATGACGATGTGTATGCGGGGTGGTGAATAGGAGTCCGTCTGCGCTGTGGTGTAAAGAGCTTCCAACGCATTACCAATTTGTAGAACAAAAAGTGGAGATGTGCACCTATCTCTCTCTCTCTCAACATCTAATAGTCTCATTTCAACGACTGGTCTGATGGGAAATGGTAATGTATGTTGAAATGTGATACGCCGCAATATTCGTCATTCTTACCATAGCACTATAATACTGATATTCTAATGTATCGCAAGTATTTAGAACTATTTTTTATTACTTTTGCCTTTTCGTTTGTCTGTTTGCGTGTTTGTTTTTGTGTTTTGTGGTTGACTGTCGTCCTTGAATGCTGCTTTCCCTGTCCGATATTTTCAGCCTTCATGGTAACATTTTGAGATACAACAGAACAGAAAAACTTGTTAAAGCGAATCGATTTTACGTCAACGTTTTATGCATATATGACACTTTAATAGCGAGCACAGCTAGCGAGAAGTGCCAAAGGCACTTCGAGGGCAAGCTCACTTTAGGGTTACGGGAGAAAAAAAAAGGATAATTGCTACTCTATGCTTCTCGATTTTGATGGTAATTCGTTGTTGTCACTCTTTAAGCTGTTCTAACGCAGACACCGGTAACAATTTTAGAATTTTTAGTTTCGAAATTCTGATTTGTTTTCTTTTAAACAGTTTTCTATGCCACGTTTCCGTTATGACTGGTTAGATTAGAGTTTCAGAAATAATTTGAAAAGCTCCCTGAATCCTTGACAAAGTCCTGTAGAATATGTGCAGCCAGAATATATAAAGCGTTAACATGCGAAACTGAAGCTTCGTAGAGAAGCTGTTATTTCCGTGGTGAATTTCAAAAATGTCAATAACCAATCTGGACGCACGTTATCGTTCCTTACACTCACATATATCTCTGCTAACTACTAAATTACACGATTTTGGTAAAACCTGTTAAATTGGAATATGTTTACCTGAAACATATTTATTTCTTGTGTAAATATAATTTTCAGAAAATCTGCAAATTAGATGCATAAAAACAATTAATTTTAAACGGGACTATTTTACTACAACAATAATACGTACTTAGGTCTCCTCAATCGAAACGCATATGTAAACATTTCACGCAAAATGATTTATTATAAACATCGTCATAACTTTTTTGAATAATCACGTGACCTAACCGTTCGCCCTACTTCCTTTGACGTTGACAGAGTCAAATGAGGAACTCCACTTTTTGTTTAAAAATACCCCCCACCAACACCACCCACATAACACACACAAACCTGGTGTACTACGTGTGGTATTCCAGCGTGGCAGCGCTATATCTGTCTCAAGTAGATTGTAGATAGGTACATTACACTACACACAATTCATAAGTCCAGATTATATTGTGCCCATACAGGTGAGTGTCCTGTTGTTTAAAATATGTCAGATGGTCTGGTTCTCATTTATTTGACTCAAATAGTGATTTGTAAGTCATATCTTAGGTATTGTAAAAATGACCTCATTATACATGTAGAATTTAAAAACAGGAATTGTTTGTAATTGTTTTATGACATAATTATGGACGAGTGGTATACAATGGACCAGAACAAAGATGAAACTCCAGGAAGGATTGGAACTGATTTTTCAGTGAAAAGCAAAAATTTAATTTACTCTACAGAAAGGCTTCATCACACAGAACGTCTTCTCAAGAAAAGAGTCATCTATCCTTTGTTTACATTTAAATGGTTGTCTGAGACTGATAGTTGCATTATTCTGTCAGACATTTACAACCACCATTGGATGGTGACACTAGCATCTTTTAGGAGTGGCCCATTGGGTCACACACAGATAAAATCATTGGATTTCTTCAAACCAATGCTCTGAAGTGAATGCAACTTGCCATTTTGTACAGACGGTTCTTAAAATTAAAACAATTATCCACATGTCTCATCTATTTGTGAATCATATTTAGTGTTATCGGCTAAATACTCAGGTCACAGCTTGCATATATATGTATTTAGTAATAAGTAATAACATAGAAAATATCAACATTTCTGGCAAAAAGCAAAACAAATGTAAAAAAAGCAACTGGAATAATGTATGTATATGTACAGTTAACAATCTTTCAGTTAACTTATATCACGGCAGTGTCTACTTGAAGAAGTGAGGTAAATGCTAATTTTGGCAGTTTAGTTTCTTTCAAGCTAATCTAAAACGTTTTAATCTAAATATATTTTTGAATTCATTCTTATCAAAAACAGTCTTGAACACATGTTTGCCTGTTTTAATCTCCCTCCTCAATATGAACAATATGGTAAATGCAATTTGTCCCTTTAAAATTATACATTGCATATAATGATTTATCCATTCTTCTTCTTATTATTGAGGCCCCCACACCCCCACCAGGAGTGGGGGAAGGGGTCCATCTTCCTTTGTTCCCAGAAAATATGAGTCAGTTTTCCCTTGTTCCCCACTAATCATTTGCTTTGTTCCAAAAATTATATTTCCATTATTTATTCTCTAAACGTATTTCTAATGTTTAAAATATAATATTTGCTATGTATTCCCGAAAATTCATTCTGGCCTACAGTAATTATAGTTTTATCTTATACAACGCTATCATCACAAAAATATTGTTTATTAACTTTTTGTGATTTTTCTTTAATATTACATCTAGATGTTAGAATGTTATTTCCTTTAAAGTCATGTTCCAGTGTTCCCTGAAAATAACAGCCATTGTTTCCTTGTTCACTAAATATAAATGAACAAGTTCCCCAAAAACCCTGCGAGGACCTCATTATTGAGTTGCTTTCAATTTGACAAGTTATTTGTATTGTGCTTTCATTGATTTTTACCTGTTTAAATTTACTTTCACATTTTCTGTGCTCGCCTCAAGGTTTTACCTTAATTCCTATTAGACAATAACATATGGAATCAAATGTAAATACGTCGACCGTTATACGTCGACCGTTGTAGAAGATAAGCACTATGGTGTGAAATACTTCTTTGTTGACTGGAAGCAGTCAGGTAAATATTTCCCATCTATTTTCTCATATATTTAATAATACTTAAAAAAAGATAAACTGAGATTACTTAATGTCCCAATCCCGCCATAAAAAGGCAAGTTTTACAACAGATGTACACCGTTTCTAAACCTACTGACCACGAGGTATACTAGTACACTAAGCTTAGGAAAGTTTCGTGGATTCTCAGTTACTACGGTCACTTATATATCCCTTGTAGTTTCCATAGTTGCCAAAACACATTTTTCTCAAACCTTTTTGTTAAAAGGAAGCCTGCGTAAACCTAGATTTCGTTTTTATCATTACAATTGCCACTTTTAGCCCCGACTTTTTCTGTTACTATACGCACACGCACATACGCACGCACGCACATACAACAATTGGCACTATTAGGCCCCGAGTTTTTCTGTTACTATACACACACACGCAAGCAAGCACGCACGCACGCTCGCACGAACGCACGCACGCACACACACACATACACACACAAATCAATTGCCACTATTTAGCCCCGAGTTTTCCTGTTACTATACACGCACATGCACGCACGCACGCACGCACGCACGAACGCACGCACGCCCCGCACGCACGCACGCACACACACACACAACATTGGGTGCATCTTCCCGAGGGTACCTGAGCTTTGATGATGACACGTGATCAGCGCTCATTGGTAATGTTTCTAGCATTATTAATTAATAGTGCGCATTGGAAATAAGAAGTTCGCACATACAATTGCAATTCTGTGCCTTGATGGGATTAATCTTCTCTGATGTTACTCTCTTCTCGTGATTTATGTGACTGTGTTTTCCGAATTTTCTCTTTTGATATTCCAAATATAGTTTGCAGTTTAGAATAAACACGCTTTATTAGATCTCACTTGACGTTAAGAACGGTGTTGTACAAATTACAAAACGAACTGCGTTGCTTGGTTTAGATTTTCAATTTAAAGTGAACGGATATTTCGATTCCTTCATGGATGCAAATATAAATACAAATATTAATAACTTTTCCATTAAAATGTATTTAAGTGTGTGTTTTTTTATATTAATATATTAGTTATTTATCACATATATTTTGTTCAAAACGTCAGAGAACGTCCAAAAACGTCATGTCTAACGTTACAGAAGTGTGCAATGGGTTTTGTTCAAATCCAAGTTATTCACATATTTCTCAACGGAAGCAGATGGAATTTCGCAAGAATAATGCCGTGGTCAGTAACATGCCGTGGACAGTATCAAAATCGACGTAATAACATTTATGACGTGAGACGTCACAGTTTCATTACTTCAGCAATTTTCAATTGCCAGGAAAAATGTCTATCGGGCAATGTGTTGAACAATTTGGACAGGTACATGGAAATTTAGAATTCTTATGTAAAGATGGTGATTGAGGATATTTCATTAAGATGACATGCATGAGCCTTTTCAGTGATTCATATTAATTTGGATTATTTCAGGTTGTCTAATTTTATAAATATTTTTAAAATGCTAGTAATTTTGTTGCATTTTATAAAATGTATTTTTGACTAGTGGCATTGACTTAAAAATGGACGTAAGTAAATATTTTATGTACCTATGTCAGTTATTGATTTTAAATAAATTAAAATTGCATAAAGATTACATAAAGATTATAAGACGAAAATTATAAAAACCGAAAATATACGAATTACATGTTATTAAAACAATCAAATTGTCCCACCATCATCATTCGACGTCTCGTCGTTATGACTAAGCATCACGAGGACGTACATGCGTGTTGTGATGTGAACATTTAAAAATAAATATTTCTGTTTTCGAAAGATAACTAAAGTTATTTATTGATATTTGTGCTATGTTTAAAGATGCTCATGTTTCACAGCAAATAATATAATATAATAACCTATCTAAGCATATTTTAGTTCTTATTTTATATCTGAATGTGTCCCTCTTCAAATGAAATGCTTACATATATGAATTATGTCAATTTGTACTTGTTTCGTATTTAACATTGTAAGACTCATGTCTGCAACTTCTGTGTTTTTTTTTGAAAAATAAACTTAAACGTTTTTATTCCATTTAAACATTTTACACATGAAGTGTTCACTACGTCGCGTAACGCTAATTTGTACCAACACCGTGCGCAACATCACTAGTTCCCGCTGCTGGAAAAGTCACTCAAATAATGCATGAATCATAAGACTTTGCGTTTGGTACCTTTAAACAGAAGTATAGATTAGATCATGGAGGGGATTTCTTTATTAACACTGTCATGTTTTAACGGGATGACAGTAGGGTAAGTGATAGGTCTGTTGCACCCTAGAACCGGTTTAAACCCCCAGTGGCCTTTGTTGCCACTGACCGTTCCATGGCGGTAGCCCTATTGTCAACCCTTTTGTGTTTGTGATGTCGTTTGCATTTTTTATTACTTTTGCCTTCTCGTGTGTCTGTTTGCGTGTTTGTTTTTATTGTTTTGTGGTTGTCTGCCGTCCTTGAATGCTGCCTTCCCTGTCCGGTATGTTTATCTTTCTTTATAAAGCAACGCGCAAATTAAACTACAAATCATCAATGACACACAATAGAACAACGGTTTCGGGATTATTGTCCTTTGTTCATTAAAGATACAGAATTTAAAAACACCTTCAAAATTGAATAATTTACTTGTCTGTTTCTGTTGTTGAAGGTAGACTGTTTTCGAATAAAGATATCTCATTGTTTATCAGCTGTTCTGTTTCGAAGGGAAATATCCCATATTTTAAAACGTGCATCATACATATAGCTATTTTGTCCAATGTGTGTCAGTTGAGACGAGGAAGGATAATAAACGCGCGGCAAATTAAATTATTGAGGTGGACCATGTTTTGCTGACAATTTTGTCTTATCCTTAAGCGCCTATTATTCGACCTGGTATGTACACTTAGACTTAAGTTAATATAAATTACATCCGGTTAAACAATTTACTGTTGTAAGATGAAAATGATGGTTCTTTAATCTTATTGTTTTATACTCAACCAAATTCCTACGTACCCAGTTGTATTATTATTATTATTTCCTTCTTGGAAAACACATTGACGTGAACGCTTTAGCATTTGTTCATGCGATCAGAGCAGACGCTTTTATTCTGTAATGGTTTTCGTAACTGCAAAATGGATACCTGACTGTGTTTCATGCAGCATGCAATAGATACATTTGTTTAAAACAAAGCGACTCAGTTAAATGGTATACAAACACTTTATGACGAATAAATTGTATCTATGAAAATTAAAACGGTCTGATTACAGTCTATCTCAGGCCATTTCGAACTTACCGATCCATGGAATCGTATGATCATCGTCGACGCTTAATTTTAAATACACAAGTCTGTGTTAAAAACTTAAGAGTCGCAGATGATTTAGACTATATATGATTTCAAAGAATGACGGGATTGACCGACTATTTTTGACTGGAAAACTAATGATATACGTGCAACCGAATGGAATCTTAAATAGTCTTCTTGCTCACTGGAACACTGTTGTAAATTTTGATATTTGTTATGGTAAAGATACATATTTCATTTTAATATTAATTATGTTTGTCTACATAGCATTCATTAACAACAGTTAAAGAATACCAGAGGTCTAAGAAGTCTCTGACAATAGCTACTTGGCGAAATTGGGATATAAATTGTTTTATTTGAACACTGGTTTGCTTTTCTCTAGGGCAGCCATTTTACGCCCGCGTAAAACGTTTATGTTACCTGTAGAGAGGTAAATGCGCCTTATATATATATATATATATATAAATAATAACTCATACTTTTATATTTATATAATACTGAGTTATGGCTGAGTTATGGCTCTTTGTATTTCTAATATATATATAATACAACATTTTTGTCAGGGCTATTTCTCTAAACCGCCTTGTTAGAATTCATGGAAACTTGCTAGAAAGTATCAATATCAACTGGAGATGTGCATACTGTCACAACGTTCCGGTTCAGTAATTTTTCACTGAGTTATGGCCCTTTGTATTGTTAATGCATTTCATACTTGGTAGTGAAATAGAAAATTCTTCTTCGGGCTTTCTCTAAAACCCCATGTTATAATTTCGTAAACTTGCTACAAAGCATCAATATCAAGTGGAAATGCGCATATTGCGTGACGTTCCGGTTCGATAATTTTCCACTCACTTATGTCCCTTTATATTTAATGCATTTCATGCTTGGCAGTCAAATAAGAAATACTTGTCCGGGCTTTTTCTCTATAATATAGGTATATATATCTTATAGGAATAAAGTCTTGTATCTTACCCACTCCCCAACAAGTTGCCAGCGGGAAGTATTTATCAGCCTCCGGAGACAGTTCTAGTTTCATCTTATTCTACCATAGATTTAAATATATTATTGGTGTAATATAATCAACAGTTAATACAAAGCAACCACAATTTGCTTTAAACTATTCTCACAGTTAATGTTGATGAATGAACAAACGCAAGTTATGTAGAAAACCTAACCAGACGCGTACCGTGTAACCTTTTAGAACAACATAGATGTTATGTTTGATGGCTTCATCCACCAATACATGAAGAAGAAAAAAACGACCATAATATTTTCACAATTTTGTTAACAGTATATAGATTGGCTACGTCCTTATGTTAGTTCATGTTTATAATATTTGAGATAACTTAAGCTATCATCAAATAAAATAGTCTGCATTAAGTCCCCTTTGAATTATCGTCTTCAAACATAAGTGGTTCAGAGCTATTCAGAAACTACTGATACTCACTTTTAGATTCAGCCAGTCTGAATACAGTGTATAGTAATTATACAGTGATAGATACTTATTGGTCTTTTATTCCATTCTTATTTCTTTCAGGGACGATTCCAAACGCACAGCAGAGGATGTTGAGACACGTATCGCATTATGACTTTAAACTGTTCAGTTATATAACTTGAAATAAAAAATGCCATAACTGAAAACATCTGATTTTCTCAGTATATGTCGGGCCTGTTTATCGCGGCTGACATTCAGTGATCACTTTTAACTGTGTCGTATTTGTGAAAACTCGTAATTGCATTGAATTGAAAGTTGTTTATCGGCCCATCAACACATCATAGGTTATTTAGACCTGCCTCAAAGAGGATACACAGTAATTCATCGAGGAACCTTGCTCTTACTAATTAATTCATTTAGTTCTGCACGGAGTGTAGGTAATGGATATTGTGCCCAAGAACACAACGACATACTGAGTGGCGCCGGTGAGACTTGACCCGGGGTCCCCTGGATTTCAAGTCACCGCGCTATCCACTGGGCCACAATAATCGTAATGGAGTAGTGTATTTTGATTAAACCCTATACTGTCCGTCGGCTAATCCACCAAATTTACATTTATTTTAGGAAAATAAGTTTTAAATGAGAAAGAAACTATTCATAACTGTTATAGAGAATCATCAAAAGAACTGACCAATCACTGGCCAGAAATAAGACATGCCAATACATTTTGGTAGCTGATAAACTCGGTCTTTATCCTTGATGTTTAACCAAGTTTACTATTAAAATTAAGGTATCTACATTGTGATTCTTTTAAAACCATGTATATTTCATGCAAATTGATTCAATATATGTATCTTTCATAATCTTAAAATTAACGTCTTTTTACTCTGCCAAAGATGTTTTATTTTACTAAAGAACCAAAGGATAAAAAAAACCGAGTAAAACAAATTGCATCACCGACTGAAAATAAGATAAAATCTCAACATCTCTGCAAAAAAATTATGAATATTAAGAATTTAACCGGATATGTGTTGTGTTTCGTAACTTATCAGAGAGCATAAAATGTCATAAGTATAGCTGTACCGGAAGTAAACCAAATTCCATTTAGTCCTGTAGAATATTTTCCAAGCTTTCTAGTTAGGGATTTTTCAAAATAAAGTTCAAACTAAGATTCAACTTACATATTCTTTATCACGAGACCTTCCTCTCTAGAAAACTGCTGAGAATAGTTGGGGTCATGTGGCATATAAGAAAATAAAATCCTGATCTTTGTTGACACCGTGAACAAACTGCATTCATTCGGCACCTCTTACATGTGTTCTACTTCACTTTCAAAACTTTCAAGTTGATAAATAAAATTATCATACAACCATGCAAATGATTCTTAGCTCTCACAAACAAGTCAATAAAGTCGAAATATTTCAGCCAGAAAAACATGCCTGAAATACTCAAAAAGCCTTTTATCACAAAAAAAGTTAGGAATTATATATTTGGGAACGTCTTTCGACTGCCTACACCAGGCATGAATATCAGAGTGATTTACTTCCTGTATGCCTATATGTTAATTGTATACAGGATAAGGCTATCCACGTTTTACATGGGGGTGGAAAGTCTTTTCTTGCATACCGGACAAGGATATCCGTCATTTTACCGGGGCTAGATATTTCCATATCACCCTAGGGTCGAGATAAAATTCATGCAAAACGTTAGTAGCTGGCGGCGTGTCTGATATGTACAAGAAGAAAAATATATCATGGGTATTCGGTTCAGATAGTGAATTCCAACCCTCGGTTGTTAATCGAAACCTCGACAGAGCCTCGGTTCCGATAAAACACTAATACCTCGGGGATAACACACTTATACCTCGGGTAAGTTTGTCCGGGGAGTGGGAAAGGGGTCGCTTAGTAGATGAATGTGTTCTTTATTTGATCAAAATCAGTTTAGTACTCGCGAAAAGATGATCAAAGCAACTAGATCTACTCGAATTAAGGCCTTTACTTACCATTGTTTAGCATGTCATTAGTCGTTTCAGAACTAGAGATAATTACAATTATATATAGTGATAACTAGCACTATTACGATAAATCTTGAATCTTGCAGCATTATAAAATGCCTAGGTGAATTGATGGTCCTATTAGTTAATACAGCAACCACTAATATTTGACACCATCGATGATTAAATGAATCTTACGGATGGCTGTTTACTGTACTGGTTCTGTCCAGGAATAAGTGCCAGGATGATCTGCCTCCACCACAAAATATACACCGTCATAGATAGCCTAAAACGGGTTGAAAATTGACGTTAAACACAAAACCAACAAACAGATCATAATAATGTTTATTGTAGACATTACGAAGGACATGCATGTGCACGACCACATAAGTAGTACCGGAGGGGAAGGGTTTCAATCCAAATAGATCTGCCATGCGTACGTGCATGAGTGTGGTTCTAAATGATTATAGTCCCTCCGCCTTTTAACCATGGCATTAGGACACCCTAAAGGTAAATAGATTCTCTAGAGTCTGGACTGTTTATGCATACGAACTTAACTACGACACTTTATTCGTAGAGATTTAATTATAACGCTAGTTTGGTCTGGAAAACTAGACGAATCAGCTAGTTTTGCAGTATAAATCGTTAAAAGTAGTTAGTACTCTTGTTTTATCATAGAAATATACTTTATTTGAACGATATAATAACCGGAAGGCTAGGGTATACCAAGTAACATATACGAAGACCGCGATTATTACTGTAACGTACAACGACGGCATACATTAATAGGATAGAAATATACGTAAAATGTTAGTTGCATCAAACAAAATCAACATTCTGAAGAATGTAAAAAAAACACACTGCTGGTTAGACCTAAATGCATATGCTTTTGGACGGGACGGATCTTGCTAATACATATTTTCATATGAGAAATCTGTACATCTGAATTACAATCCAATTAAATCAAACGATATCAAAACCCAATGATTTAAGAATGGTTTATTACACGTCTCTGCAAAACCTTACATTTTGTTTGATATAATATTTTCTAAATTATAATTAATCATGGTCTAATCGTGTCTCTAGATACAAGTATACTATTACATTACCGTAACTTTAAGATGTGATTCGCAGCTTCAATTTTTTAGTCAGTACCTTTTTTTTAAAGGGTGAAATAATGAGCAAGCCAAATGTTTTGGAGTAAAGGCAGCTAAAAAAAATCGTAGTTTTTCGTAGGATACTTTTCAATACAGAAGATAAGCATTTCATCGTAGCAACGTCGACATCCTGTCGTTAATTGAAGAGCACCTGTCCCACAAAACTGAGCTTATTAACTTAATGACGTCAAGAAAAATACGTATTTTGACGTCATAATGCACACATTATACTTCTATTTTTAACGGCGTTATTGGGTTGTTAATTGGATGTTATACACTTCAAAAGTATTTTATGTTCTCTTGGACGCACGATTATTATGGCAGGCCAATGGCGAAGCTTACGATGACGTTTGAGAAACGCACGTAAGTAATTCTTAACTTTTTCGCAAGTGAAAAACTTACGATAATATTGAACGTAAGTTTACGATGCTTCGTGAAACGGCAACCTGGTTTATAGGGATTTCACCTATTCTCCTCGGCAGTTATTACGGTATATTCCGTAACCTGCCAAGTTTATAGAGCTCCTTAATCAGTGAGATATACTCTTCAGGATGTATTTTGTAATAGCGTGTATTACCACAGTACAGTCATATATGTAGCGTGCACGACCGTGTGTTACACTGTAAGGTCGTGTATGCACTGACATGCAGATCGATATCACGTTCTGACAGGATACGATGTCTATAGTACGGATCTCCAAATCCATAGTTAGCGATTTACGTTAGTAAAGTAAGACAATGTGTGTGTGTCTCTTTTGGTGTCTCCATATATACACAAGAAGTAGTGTAATTCTATATATATAAAAGGCACGTTTTGGTTGAACACCGATTCTGACTCTAAGTACGATAAAAATGAGTTCATACCATCCGTAATATTTTACGACATATAATATTTAGTCGAACTAAACGTGATCCCTTAAGTGTATATCTAAAAGAGTAAACTTAAGGTCACTCTCCGGAATTATACCGCTTACGATCTGGTTAAAACCTCAGGTAAGACCAGGGCGGGTTGATGCCATCTACTTAATGGATAATAGATGATATAAGGTAAAAATAAAATGATTACACTCATAAATGTTTACATTAAAGTTTCCTTAGGTAGACACTGATGTCCTCTGTATAATTATTACAGAAATCGATCTCAGATAAACTGATGAATGTACATGACAATTGTACATGTACACAGAGTATAAATACAACTTGACCTAGTTTACATGTTTTAGTAAAGATATTCTGTAACCCTGGAACATATCAATATCATAGTAGTAGGTTGCGGTGAAACCGATGAGGTAGCTAAATGTGACAATGACAAGAAAATGGAACAATTATACAAACGCTGTGAAGAACAAAACATCATCTTAAACGATGAAAAGAAAGATGTCGGAAAATAGAGAATTTTCCATGGGCACAAAATCACCGATAAAGGAGTTTTACAAGACACCGAAAATATTGACGCTATCTTGAAAATGAAAAGTCCAAGTGATGTCATTGAAATAAGAAGACTTTGTGGTCTTATACAATATATGTCCAGATTTCTACCAGATCACGCAAACATGTTAGAGCCTCTAAGAAAACTAACACGCAAAGACGTAGAATGGAACCAAACAGACGGATGTAAAAGTGCTTTCCAGGCGGTCAAGTTAACTAAAGCACCACTACTTGCCTATTTCAATCCTGAGAAAGAAGTTATACATGTTGACAGTTCAAGCAAAGGCTTGGTGCAGTGCTCCTGCAGGAAGGGAAACCGGTGGAATTTGCATCGCGTTCATTAAAACCATCAGAACGAAAGTGGACACAGATAGAAAAAGAAACTCTAGCAATGTTGTATGGACTGGAACGTTTTGGTCAATATACTTATGCTGCCAAAGTGACTGTTCAACATGACCACAAGCCACTTGAAACTATTCTCAAAACGCCACTTAGTCAGGCGCCCAAAAGGTTGCAAGATATTATCATAAAGCTGTTTAGATAAGATATTGTCATAATGATTGTTCTTGATCAAATACGCGATTGGCTTTGTTCAATCTAGTCCAAATTACCTAGCGGTGAGTGTCATGAATATTGACTAACTAATGTCGTCCGTATTCTATTGTGTTTAATCTGTTTTTGGATTGATTGATTGAATTGGGTTTTAAGGCGCACCAACACATGAAAAGGTTATATGGCGCCTAACAGGCATGAACATGCCAGGCTCATCTCCCATGTACATCGAGATAAAATGGAAAACTGAACTGCAGAGTTGCTGCAAATTCTATCGTAGCAACTTCATTAACGCTGTTTTTGGAGCTTTAAGCAGATAATGTTACGTTACAGTGGGAGCACCAAGCCGCCGCGGAGGGATATTTACTTAAAAACGTCACGCGCAAAAAACATAAACAAACTGCGTTTTGAGCAGATTTCAGGATGGCGGTCAAAATGACACCAGTGATGTAAATTGTATTCAACTGACAATGTACAATGATGACACACATAAACAAATGCATCAATTCGTTTGTTACAGAATTAATTTTAAGTTTTTATGTGTTTTGTCGATTCTTTTTTATTAAAAATACGATTTGTAGACTTTTACAAATTACCGATCGTTTCGAAAAATTATGTGAAATCTTAGCTGTTAATCAAATTAATAATTACAGTTTGTTCTTATAGCGAGAAAAAAGACGAAAGCATTAAAGTCAAGAAAAAGTCTTCCTCTACAGGCCCATAAAATTTCATCAAAATTTGGAAAAAGTACTTTTTTCTACCCAAAAAAACGTTTCATGACCGTTCATAAAATTACACAAAGAAAAGTGAGACTCTCTTTAACAGTGTGCTTCATACAAAAAACTTTCAGAATCATATTATTAACACTACAATTAAAACATAATTTATACAAGCCATTTCCTTATAAAATAACCATCATTTTCATGGCCTACTTTTAAAAATAAATTTAGGTCTATGTTTTGTTATTGTGAAAATTATTTCAGTCAACAAACAAGCGAAAGAGCAAAATGTCAGCTGTTTATCGATCGACTCCAATTTTTTTATTTTGTATCTCGATTTGTATAAAGATTTTAACAACGAGAAAAAAGACAAGAACATGATCGATGAGTTTAATCCTTCCTCTGGCTGTATGTGAATTTTCAAGCGAATTTGAAAAAAGTACTTTTTTCTACCCAAAAAAACGTTTGGTCACTGTTTTACGCAAGCGTTTCGAACGTTGTTTTTGTGTAGTTTTGTTACACGACATGGAATACGTCAGGCAATACATCGGTCAGCTCTGTGTGTGATACATTCTGAAATTACCTGATATATTGTAGTAAACAGACAGTCGATAAGAGACAAACTATTTATGCTAACATGATATATTTTATATTCGATTGTTATTGAAAATACTACAAAAAAATCAATACCGTGTTTCCCCGAAGACCACATTCTAACACAGAATTGTGACGTCACATTGCTTGTACTAGTATAATCACAGGGTGAAAAGGTGTACGCGGACAATTTTTTAAATCTTCGAAAGGACGTGTGTTTTTATTTATTTATTTTGGTCGAAGAGCCTTTTAAAAAAAGTATCATTGGCTATTATCCTTTCGACCCATCCACCCCCGCCCCACCCCCACCCAGCACATTTTTTTTAAATGGACAGAATTAATCTTGAATGTGAACTATGATTTTAAATGTATTTTAAAGGCCATTTGGATTGTCGACGCAAATATAATATGAACTAGGGCTTTATTGATTTGAACAGCGACCGCAGAGGGAAGTAATATTGGTGAATAGTCCCATTAGACATGCCATCACCAGGTTCCAGCTCCTTAGGTTCAACGCCTCTTCCACTGTGTAACCGCGGCCTCTTTTTAGAAAGTCTGTGAAATAGCATCTTTGAAACAATCTGTGTATTAAACCGTGCCAGCGCCTTTACATCTGAGATACCAAGAACACATGATTGGCAATCGACCACTTACATTATCATACTCTTTTTTACATGTATGTGTACCCTGCTGCATCCCCCACTCCCCTCCTCCCCCCACCGCCACCACACACACAGTTTAACTCATCTTAGTGGGGTTCGGGGTCCCTCCCGCCCTCACTCCGTTTAACGTATCCTAGTGGGGTTCGGGGTCATGCTACCCGTATTATGTTTTTTTGATGTTACAATGCGCGTTCTGACGTATATTTCAGAGTTATAAAACGGTAGATAAAGGTAAGTACACACATGTACCTGAACCCCCCCCCCCCCACACACACACACATACATACACAAACCCCCACACCGCCAATACCTCCTCCATTGTTATTGCATTTTTGGACTTTTTACATTTTCGATTTCCGAGTTAGGCGTATGGTCGGGCGTACCGTGCTTATGCAGAGCTACGCCAATGACACCTACCATCTTTTTATGAAACTATATTAGAACCAATCAGTAAGGGATGGGCAGAACCCTGCAGTCTATAGGGTAGATAGGCTCGCGAGGGTAATAACCCTAAACTTAGTATCCTTTTGTAGAATTGTTTTTTCAATAAAATTCGGATTCGGCCGGGTTAGCGATGACCAAGACACTTTCCCTTAGTCTCGTCCGTCGGATGGGGACGTAAACCGGGCGGTCCCGTGTATCGGTTTATCCCTTGAGCACGTTAAAGAACCATAGGAATCTATTTGATAACAAGAGTAGGGCAGGTTCCCATATTTCTATGTATTCCTTCCCTTCTCTCTGGGGCGGCGCTAAATAACATATACTGCGTTGATGAGCCGTTAAACAACATTCAATTCAATTAAAACATATATTGTCTCGTGGTCTAGCTTGTGTATCGTCTCAAAATGGGATAAATAAGAGTTATTAACATAGTTCAGCATCGACATGTATTCTCCGTTATATGTACACGTAACAGTCAGTTCAATAAAACTGTGTACTTCAACGTCTGAAATGGAATGATGCGTGTTTTTTTATTGAGTATTAAATAAGCAAAACTATGTTTCACATCACTCTCATTGGCATGGATGACAGCGCTAAATGCATGTGGGAGGAAACCAGCATGCACAGATCCTTGTGAAAAACTTGAATGTCAATTAGTCTTGAGAACAAGAACTGTAGATGTAGTTCAAGATAATCCATTCAAGTTATTGTTCAATACTCGGATCCATTACAGTTGTATACCGTAACCTTGTGTTGTGAAAATGGCAGGATCGTGTCTGAAAAATAAAGAAAATGCAAACACTGAGTATTACAACTTAAATATCTGCTGTACATGAAATACTAAAACTTGATCACTTTTAATAATATACAAAATATGTATTTTATATAGAACCTATACAGGCCAAATAAAATAAAAATAAACCTGTGTTTCCATATCATTGTCAATAAAAGTGGGCCAGTATATTTATTTGATATCAAATATTTACTTGTTATCATTTTTTTACTCCATGAATTATATTTAGACCACAAGAACATTAAATAAAGAAATCTGTCTGGCTGCAGGCTTAAACATATTAAAACAGATTATATTATTTTTTACCTCAGAATAACTGATTATTATTTTATTCCCAATAAAAAGAGGAGTCAGCAGTGTATTAAGGGAGTTGGTCTGGTTTAATACAGTAAACACAGACCTGTATATTTCATTCGGTCTAAGTCAATATAAAATTTACTGAAAAAGATTACTAAATGAGTTGTTTTTTTAATACTGAGAACGTATGTATTGTTTAAGATCCTTATCGTGCTTTAATACTGTCTCTCAGTTCCACCTTTCAAGGTAAGGTTTTCAGGTGTTTTAACTAGATTTATCTAATTATTATTATTTTATTATTTTTTTGGCATTGATGTGAAATGCTTCCCCACCATACAAATAAGTTCTGCTTACAAACCTCAATGAAGTCCATCTTGTTTTTGTGAGCTCCTCCAACCTCACCTCATCCAACCAAGAGTCGCATTTCAGATCAGAATATGTAAGATGCAGGCATCATGTCTGTGAGACTGATGTCTCCCTATGAAAAAAATAATGACACAGTGTATAAACGCAATTGCCAAATTTCATTTGGATCTGAACATTTCGCTGAAATTAAATAATAATTAGATAGATTTATGTATTCAATTCTTATTTCTATGTACTGTTACTTAGAACATGTGTTCATCAGGGCTTTTTTCCATAAAATTCGGAAGAGGCCCAGGCCTGTCCATTTTCAGTGAAAAAGACGAGCTTATTTCTCATTTTGGGAAAGATGTAAGATTTTACCAATTAAGTAAATTTGACAATACTATGCTTTATTTATATTTTCAGCCAACAGTTATTATAATTACTGTTTCTCAGTCAGAACTGACTCCACAGACAAAAACACATTTTTCTCAAATTCTGAGACACTGCAGCTTTCTGATTGGCAAATATTTCTGTCACAATTGGGGAAAAAAGAGTCAAGTTCTCAATTGGGAAAGAGGCCTTTTAGAGGTGTCTCTGTTACATAATGTAAAAAAAACCTGTTCATGGTACACAGATCACTTTAGCGGAGTCAATAACATAAAATAGAACTGGGATGTAGTGTATATTTTGTTTTTAATTGAAAACCAAGTGTTGCAGTATTTAGCATTTCACTGAACACATTTTAAGTAGGGTTTGTAGAGAAAATATTCGGGAGGGACGTAGAAGAGAGGGGACGGGGGTTGGGGATAGTGGTTGGGGCAGCATGGCCTTTTTACCAGTTTTTGGGAAGGGGCCTTTTGCTCTTAATTGGGGGTGGAATACATAAATGGGAAATGAAATTTCCAAGGTAAGTTTAAAAAGTGGGGAAGTCTGCATGCTTTTAAAAGAAATGAGAGTGGGGAATGGGCCTTTTACAGGCCGCTTCAAAGAAGGGTAAAAAGTCCATTGGGAGGGTATGCGTCAGCCGCCTGTGGGTAAATGTAGAGAAGTGGGTAGCAGGGATGTGGTTTAGGAATTTCTGTGTCCCATGGCCATGCAGCATATGTGGGGTTTGACACTGGCCATTACAAGCATACCATAAGGTGTACCCCTTCATAGGGTTAAGGGCTGAGGGTCTCCCAGCGGTTTTGGGGAACAAGGGAACATATTTTTGGGGATCACCGGGTCGTATTGTCAGGGAACAAGGGAACATGGACCACCCCTGGAAGGGCTTCATGCCTATGGCTGCAGGTCTTGTTATATAAACAAGAATGATTCTGGGAGAGGAATCATATGAATAATTCAATGAAATCAACAACTGTCACGGCTGATCCAGTTACAGTATGTTTAATATTTACACAGTTTGTCAAGATGTGCTTGGCAAATTTCAGAAAACACTGCATAAACAAACCAAAAAAAGAGTTGTACATGTACACATTTGAACTCACGTGTTATTTGCCTGCATAGTTCTAAGACAGTCAACTGTTTCCTTCATTACGTTAACCTGTGTATATTTCCAATTGTTTATCCCAGTGTGAACACCCTGCATCAGATATCGCTATCAAAACTCAGTGGATTCAACGTTTACCAACGTGTTAACACATTCTACGTATTGATGACGTAATCCAAAACTGATATTTTACAAAAAGTGTTCACTCCTGTAAACTAGGTACGCGTAAAATTGATAACTGCGGTCTGAATCGACGTTTTTACAAAAAGAAAATGGCGGCGTTTTGTGATTTTTTTAATGAAATAGTCCGGCAAACACTAAAAAAATAATTCCTGTCGCGGAGTATCAAAATGATTATAAAAAGCTGAATAATTAGTTCCTGGCGTTCCCACTGTTAGAATACGTATAAATAGCATTCCAGTAATAGGGTACATTTACGTCATAACAGTATGTAGACATGCCTATTAAACTGTTGACTACATTTTTCAGTTGTAGCCTAAATAGGGATTTTTTATTTTCAAAATGCCAAAATCTTATCATTTTTATAAAATATTGTTTTAAAATGTACGAAGCAATGTAACATTTATATTGATCCGTTAACATGCTAATACTGATCTAGTATGTCAGTTTATGCTAATTGGTACCTTATGAAAACAAACTTTGCGAGACATATTTGTCATTCTGGTGAACAGACACTTGAATACTAGAGTATTCATAAATAAATCGGGATTCCCAATGTTCACGTATATCAATGTCGTTGCTAAAAACATTGATGGTGTAGGGGCCGGTGTCTAATAACTAAAACGTTTACTAGAGTCTAAACTATTATATTTGCTGCTGCTACTGTTGTTGGTAATAATGAATCTTCTACTGCTGGTACTGCTACTTCTGCTACAGTACGTTTATTAATATTGAACAGCTGTCATTGAATCTATTTGTCTTTGAAATGGTTATGTACTGCTGCAAATACGTTAAAAATAGTGGATTGAACTAGATAATAGATAATAATACTGAATTATAGTTCCATAACATTTGCCAAAACAGGTGAATACATGACCTAAATAAACAAATAACCTTCCATTATTACAAACTAAAACACTTGTAAATTATCATTTGTGTGAAACAGCATATAATAACTAAGTAACTGTATACTATTTAGGCATGGCATACATGATCTCAATCGTGTATAGGGATAGAAAAATAAAACCTTTCGCTACAGTTTTAAATGTTCATGTGACATTAGTTACATGTACTAGTAGGTTTTCAACAGGTTTGATAATAGAAGTCAGTTTTCAAATGTATGGCAAATGGAAATCGGTTAATACTATATGGGAAAACTTAACTGAACTACTTTTAAATGCACTGATCCAAATTATAGATATACATCACTGCATAACCATGTTGTCAGATTTGACAATATGTTTGAGGATCTTGCACTTGTTTAAGAAGGAAAGTCAAAATGTTAAAGTAACCTGATCACCTATGCAACATTTCGACCCTATAGTCTTAATTGTTTTCAAGTAATTAAATGTGAATCATATGGGCAAAAATACACAATATGTCAGCAATATAGACACGCATTGACAAAGGCAGTATGATATCAACTAGAGTCTCATTTTAATATGTGTTAAACCGAGGAGCGTTTAAATGTGTATCTTTTAAAATTAGGTAATATTTATAGGTTATTAGATTTGTATTGGGATATATGCATGATTTCTTTTGCGTATTAATATTACGCGACTTTATTTAACATTTTTATTGCATACGTATTTTTAAATTCGAGAGAATAAAATAAGTTGTAACATTTAATTTTCTTCAAAAACATATATTTGAAACAAACATATTGTCATTACATAATGGGAATTTCACGATGACATCGACATTGTTTACATCACGTGACATATTTTCTTTGAAATTAACAGAAACGTGCACCAAACACGAACGAGTATACATTACACACCCAATATGACTTGACTTCACGTCAATATGGGCGAATATTGACGTTTCCTGTTGCATTGAAAATAAACCAGTATACATTAATCATATTCTCAAAATAAGAACTGTGATTTTTTCTGTATCCAGTCCTACGACTAGGAGTTAAATATATGCTCAATTTGAGCAGCTATCCAGTAGTGGCTTATCACAACACCATGCAGCTAGTATACCCCTAGTCGTGGGAGGATAATATGTATCTCCCTGGTAACTCATCTAGAGTGCTTAATACTAAAGCGATTCAGACATATCGCTAACCGCAGTAATAATAACACCATGTGTGCCTTTAATAAAACTAATACGGGTTATTTGAATAGACAAATATAACTAGAAAAAAACTACATATAATACGACATTGACATTGAAAGTTCGACCACTTTTAAAAATTTTGATTTCTCAAAAACAAGAAACCTCGATTTCAAATTGGATGTTATATAGAGATTATTTAACTGCTGGGATCGATTATAGGGCAATCAGTCACGAGATGGTAGCATGTGGTTCTTTTCACGAATGACCGTATGCGAGTGAGTGAAAATCAAAACACGCCTACCACCGAGTGAAGGTTTTCCCTATAATCGAACACAGCAGTTAAATAATCTATTTATTACATTTAAAATCAGTTTATGCATGATTTTGACCGAAATTATATGCTTTATTGAACATTATCGTCGGATGACGTCGACGTCAGCAACACTTTATTGACTCATTGTGGCAGTTTGTTATTTTTGTGTTCGGAGTTAGTTATTAATAAATAAAAAATATAAATTATATAATAAATGGACAGTACTACTTATACTCCAGAGGGCCAATTTGTTTAAAGATCGGTTAACTTAACCGAGCGTTAAGTCAGATTTTCAAATCTCCCTGAATTTCTAGTAAATGAATATTTCTACCAGAAATTGAGCATATGAAAGGAGTATGTTAAGAAAAAGGGCAAATTTAAATCGTTTAGTAGTACGAAGCATATTTTATGAGAAAATGTACTTTGAAAGTTTACACTAACCAAAGACTAAGCTATCCCGGACTCACAATTTTAAGTATATACGCTCAAGAGATATGAAAACGCAACACGGGAATTTCCGCGATATATTGTATATACTGCACACTTAACTGCGCATAATATTCCAAAGAAATCCCAGGATGTTTTTTAAAAACAAAGGTGCAGTTTATTAGAGAAAGGACACAACTGTGATGTTGTAGACGTTTTAATCACACTACACCTTGTAACAAGAACTTCATAAATGTTGAAGTTGCTCATTGAAAAACTGAGCTAGTTCAGTACTGTATTTAACGCAAAATTTTGCATCCTAAGTTTGCTCACATGCTTGAGCCAAACGCGTACTCTATCAATAATGAAACTTTGAAGGAATACTATCTGCTGTATTATTTGTTGTTTTAGTATTTTTTCCAAAAGGAAAGGTCTTACGTAGCCATGTGCCATTCGATTAAAAGCAGCATATTGTACATACAATGTATAGCAGAAATTCACGTGTTGCGTTTTCATATCTCTTGAGTGTATGTATAATACTGATAGAGACCCATATTAGTAAGCAAGGGCTGCACATCGCGCTATCGAAATGATTTCTATAATCTTTTTCTGCAATCTTGTCTTGTCGTGCCCTCATTTGTTTATTCTCTTGTTGCTCTGGCTTCTGCCAAGTCATTGGGTACCTTCTTTGTGGCTTTCTATGCTATTGTTTTTTGTATTTATATATACACGAGCATCTTTGTGTTTTCCTTATATTGCCTATTAATGCTGCTTTGTTGGTTAGAGAATAGTTCATGGAGGGGATTTCTTTATTTACACTGTTTTCTTTGGATGGCATTATGGTAAGTGTGAGGTTAAACCATCGCCCTCTCCCCCACCCACCCCAGCGGCCTTTTTTGCCACTGACCGTTCCAAAGGCGGTAGCCCTATTTTTAACCCTTTTTGTGTTTGTGACGTCATATGCCTTTATTCTTTATTAACATTGCCATTCATGTTTGTCGTTTTGCGTGTTTTAGGATTTACTGAGTACTGTGAAGGCTGCATTTCCTGTTCGACTTTTATACTCATTTTTGTAGTTTAATATACTTTATAATGTTGTGTTCATTAACCTTTATGTCCGCGGCGGTGGCGGTATGGAAGTGCGTCCGCCTCGCATGCGGAATGTCGTGGGTATAATCACCGGTCAAGGTCATACCAGATACTTTATAACCTTATGATTGTTAAACTGCCATACTATTGATAATGTAATCAAAGTGTATAGGGACGGACCGTAACTTACTTGATGGCACAACCATTTTGCAAACAAATGTAAATGTTGCAATAAAATCTGTTTAAAATAAACCAAGGACTTTATAATAATAGCACTATTAACTTCCTTGCTTGACGTTCAGAATATAAAGGGTAGTGCTTGGACCGGTCGGCCCTATGTCAGTATAATGTGACTGGGGTATCATACCATGCGTGAATGGCTTAGAGGTGGACTTTATTTTTTAGAGATTTCCTTTCTCTGGGATGTACTTATATGTATACTATTTTGCCAATTTAGGCGTTTAAGACAGAATAATAGCGAGGTTATGTACACATAAAATCGATTTAAGCTAACATTGCCTACATACCGTTCCAAGTCGGTAACCCTGTCTTCACCACTCTTTATATTATGTATTCTCTTTTTTATTGACTTCTTAAATATGCTCATTTATTTCGGCTTGTGGTGCTGTGCGGACCTATGGTGCCATTGCGTTCGATTGCTGTGGTTCTATAGGCCCATTTGTCTTTGGTGTTGAAGTGAGGTAGCACTATAACGTAGAGCATAGAGCTCACTGATACATGGTGACACCGTCGTGATATAAATGAACGAGTTTAAAAGCGAGGTTAAACCGCATACGTATGTTAAACAACTCTCGGTTAAAGCTCTGTAGTGGTATTTTGACATAAACGGTATTAAAAATTAATCTCCCTATCAGTAATAGGATACCATGTTTAAAATGGATATATTTTAAACTTAGTAATCGGAGATTCCTCTGGGAGCAGCTCTAAATAGCATTCACTTGTCTTCCAACTTAGACACTAGTCAATTAGTAGTCGTTTGAAATAACGCCTTATGCTGTTATCGTATTGCCTATTAATATTCCTTTTCCAACTTAAGTTGTCCACGGAACCCACATATATGTTATTGTTAATTTGCTGCTTTACATTTCCCGAATTAATGGTAAATAACGGGATGCTCGTTAAAACAGTATCGCAAATGCCGGAAAATTTTGACAAAGGGGAGAGAAGATCGACACAAATACGTTTTAAGAAAGAAATATAAAAAGATCGGACATGGAAAGCAGCATTCAAAGAGGACAGTCAACCACAAAACACAGAAACAAACACGCAAACAGACAAACAAGAAGGCAAAAGTAACAATAAATGCAAACGACATCACAAACACAAACATATTGAAAATAGGGCTACCTCATTGGAACGGTCAGTGGCAAAGTAGGCCACTGGGAGTTTAAACCGGTAAGAAAGTCCACGCCTTGTATATATTCAAAATTAAGTAATACTTGTGTTTAGGACAAATTATGTTATCTGAATTAATTATGCTACATGAATAAAAATCAATTTATTGGTATTTTTTAGACTATCGCATCCTTTACAATATATGCACCACATCCTTGTTATGCAGTTTGTTTAACGTAATGTATACACGCTTCGTCACCGATACATGTATAAAACTTTGGGTCGGAGTATGTTTTCTGTCGTTAATAAATTAACCATTGTATAGTATATGCAGAATAGCATCTATGTATATATCGTCTGGAGAATATAAGCAACATTAAACTAGACTGAACTCGTGCTTTTATTTTTATCATCAGCTTTATATAAATGTCCCATCTTCAGCTTTAAATGACTACCAGTACTAAGCGATACTATAAAACAGTGTTAAAGTAAAAGCTAGACATATTGCAGAATTTAAGTGGATGAAAAACTTACAGACACCTTATCCACTCGGACTTAATGACAATATTTATCAAGAAGGAAATATTTCTAAAGATCCTAATATTGACATTTTTCTATATTTTCTATTCGAAAGCGTAAATCTAGGTCTCATGGTCTTAGGCGTAATGGTAACATCAAACGTAAATCGTGTGTGATTATTGCTGTCGCTGATATACTATTTTTAAACAGTCTGGAAAGCACTATATGCTTTCACGGCTTACCTCTTTGTCCAGTTTCTTCACAAAAGTTGATCGACGAGGAAGCCGACAAAATTTTCATTCGTACAGATCCCTTGTATAACACTGCTTCCATAGTTCAAAGCTACACACAACATGTTCTGCGACCCCATATAGACAAGGAGTCTGGTCACGTCAGGCATTTTCTAAAACTACTATATACTAATAAAGGTATTAATTTCATTGACATGCCTAGAATTTTTCGAGATACTCATGTAGTTGATTCTATCCCAAAATATTTCAAAAATTCCGAAAGTCCTGTAGTTTGTTATCAGTATAAAAAGCCTGTTAGAAATATTATTTTCAACTACAACAAAATAGTTTCTGACCTTGATATAGTACATAATACTCCTAAGGAATGTGAATGCAACATATCAAAATGTTGCTATGCTCCAGCAGGTCATGTCATCACTGGTAATTTTGATATTGTTGATAAACGTATTCGGCATTTGTTTTTGAAAGGTCCTAAATATAGATTACCTCGAACTATTGATTTTAATGCCTGTCGTACACACATCGCCCACTCCATTGAAGATTCTAGTATAAAATGGTGTAGTAGAGAAAATGCGCAAACTCGTTTTCTACAAAACTTGTTATGGGGTGTATGTTTCTCAACTTATTCGTTTTTCAAGAGCTTGTATTCGAGTTTAATATTCGTTATCGTTGTATAACTAAAAAGCTACTCAATCAGGGTTACCGTTACCATAAACTTCGTAAAACCTTTGCAAAATTTTGTTATCGTAACTGTCAAGAGCTTGGTTGAACCTACTGTCTAGCGACTGTTGAACCCTATTGCTAATGAACTGATTTTACGGGTCGATAGAATGCCTTTTAAGCTGGAGTTTTTAAGTTGCTGTCACAGCTTGCCTGTCTCGTATAAGAAGCTGCAGCCTACGTTCAGTTTTAAACTTTTTTCTGGCTTTCGTCGGACTGTTCTACACACCAATGTCCCAACCGCCTTTATTCACCTTTGTCTGGGAAACCTCAATACTTCGGAGACAACACGGGATGAACCTCGCTGATGTGAAGACCTTCTAATTTCTACACTGATCTTGTCAGTTTATAGATGACGTGTCCCAGTAAACTCACTCCCTGTCAGTGAAACGCAATGCTTCCAAAGACAACGCGAGAAATAAGCCCGAGACCTGCCAGTGAAACGCAATGCTTCGAAAGGCAGTAGGTACCTAAAACAACAGAGATCATCTGTATAGAAGCAGAGCTGTTCTCCAGTAGTTGAAGATAAAATAGCTTGTGTATATTACCGGTCGACAAACGTTGCTAAAATCTAGCTTATATTATCCACGTTAATATTAATCCATTGGTGTCTAAGAAATTGCATAAATTCGACTGATCATATCATCATAAATAGTAAATCACTGATAACAGGAATCAGCAAATATCTTTCGAAATAATGTTTTATATATGCTTTTTTTACACAATAAACCACTTATCACGCACTTAACACCTTCCAGTTGACAGCAAAACCAATATTCAAGAATTTATTATAATAAAACGTTTTCATTTCTACTATAGCTATTCACTGTGTAAGGCTGAACAAATCAAATTATTTTGACTGCAACCTTGATCTTCTTTCCAAATATAAAAGTAATTTAAGGACTCTTCTGCGACAAGGACTATCGCAACATGACTTATATGGTGATGTGATTTATAAACTTCGTAATATTCTTAGTCATGATTACTTTCATACTATCTTTGTTAAACTTGTTAAAAAGTTTATCAAAAGAGGTTATGACCCTATCATTTTGCAACGTACTGCATGCTTGGTGGTGAACCCTTTAACAGTTCACCACTATGCTTTCCTCTGTAATTGTACGATGACCGGACATGCTGTGGACCCTATGATGACGCCTACCTAAAGCCCAATTGGACGGTGGCGTTTGATGTTTGCCTATGATCTTTCTTGTCTTGCCCTTAATGGTTTATTCTCTTGTTGCTCTGGCTTCTGCCAAGTCAGTGAGTACCTTCATTGTGGCTTTCTATGCTATTGTGTTTTTGTATTATATTTACACGAGCATATTTTACTTATATTGCCTATTGATGCTGCCTTGTTGGTTAGAGATTAGATCATGGCGGGGATTTCTTTATTTACACTGTCCTGTTTTAATGGGATGACATTAGGGTAAGTGTGAGGTTTGGTGCACCCTAGAACCGGTTTAATCCCCCAATGGCCAACTTTGCCACTGACCGTTCCAAGGCGCTAGCCCTATTGTCAACCCTTTTGTGTTTGTGATATCGTTTGCATTTACTATTACGTTTGCCTTCTTGTTTGTCTGTTTGCGTGTTTGTTTCTGTGTTTTGTGGTTGACTGCCCTCCTTGAATGCTACTGTCCCTGTCCGATCTTTTTATATTTCTTTTGGCGTAGGAGATTTTCAGATAATGGTGGTGTGGTTGTTGGGAGTATGGGTTGGTGGGTGGTCGTGGAAACAGAACATTTAAAATAATGTATTACTTGCTTACCATGCCCATACCATATGCACCCCCTAACCCCTCAACACACAAACACACACAAAAACACACACACACATACACACACACGCACGCACGCACGCACGCACGCACACACACACACACACACACACACACACACACATACACACACAAACACACACAGACACAGACACACACAGACACACACGCACACGCACACGCACACACACACACGAACGCACGAACGCATACACGCACGCATACACACACACGCACACACACGAACGCACGAACGCATACACGCACGCATACACACACACACACAAAATAAACCAAATTCTTCTTGCAAAGATTTCATACCTCAGTTAAATCGATATACAGTTGTAAATATATATAAAATGCGTCAGACGAAACGATTTAAAAACTTTCTTTATACACACTTTGGGGATTCGGGGCATTCCATAGATGATATTAGCATTCAGCCCGTGGAATATATTGAATTTGATAATACTGCTACCAAAGGTTACAAGATACAAGCTAGATATATTGCTGAACTCAAATAGATAAAGCATTTACAAACTCCTTATCCATTGGGTTGAACGATAACATTTATCAAGAAGGAAACATTTCCAATACCCCAGATATAGATCCTTTTAGCATAGTGTCTATTCGTAAACGTAAATGACGGTCACATGGTCTCCGGAAGAACCATAATCTTAAACGTAAATTTAAGAAAGTCTTTACTGTTGCAGACCTTTATTCTATTTATAAAAATTCAGATAGACACACCCTCCTTAGCAAAGTAGTCAGTCTGTCTTTTTCTTGCTTACAGAAACTTGACGAAGAAGCGGATGCCATTTATGTCCGTACTAATCCATTATATGAGGTTGCATCTATTATTCAAAGTTACACGCAACATATTTTGCGTCCACATATAGATGCTCTATCTGACCATCAAAGGCATTTTTTGAAGATAACTTATGTTGATAAAAGCATCGATTTCATTAATTTAGCCGGTATTTTTAATGATATGCGGGTGACTGACAAAATTCCAAAGTATTTCAAGAATATTGAGACTCCTGTTATATGTTACAAGTATAAGAAATCTACTAGAAATCTTATTTTCAATTATAATAGGATCGTTTCTGATCTTGAGATCGAGACATCTATTCCTACTGATTGAGATTGTCAAAATTCTAAATTTTGTTACGAACCTGCCGGTCACATTCTTACTGGAAATCTTGATGTAATTGAGGATATAATAAAGAGGATTCGGCATTTAATTGCCAAAGAACCTAAGTATCGCCTTCCATCTGATATTAATTTTAATGCCTGTCGCAATGAAATTGCTGGTTCTTTAACGGATTTCTGTACAAAGTGGTGTAGGCGAGAAAAAGCAGATAAACATGCACTTACTGCTTGGATGAAAACTATTTCAGAAATTGTTGAATTACGTATTTTGTTTTACGAATCAAATCCATCCCTGCTTTCACGGCCTTCCACTCACAATTTACGACACCTTAAGAAGGGTATTCAGAATTTACATACTAAATTTGCTCTAGTTCCAGCAGACAAAGCTTCCAACAATATAATTATTGTCTGACGACTACATTATATCAATACTTTGAATGCTGAGCTAGCGAGCACTTCTGCTTATGTTACTACACCTCTGCTGGAGACGGACATTGTTTCCCAGCATGTGACATTTATGGAGACTATAAAGGTTTCTGTAATTAGTAAGTGGACGAAGCTCCCTACAATGTACTGGATACCCAAACTTCACAAAATTCCTTACAAAGCACGTTTTATCGCTAATTGTAGTTCATATACCACGACCAATATATCAAAACTATTGTCTTCCTGACTTTCCGCGATTAAAGAACATATTGTAAAATATTGCGGAAAGGCCTTCGAGAACTCAGGAATCAATCTGTTTTGGTCTATCAAAACTCTGGAGAAGTTCTTGACAAACTACGGTGTAAGCATTTTCATGCCTCTTCTCAAAGCACCTACGACTTTTCTACACTGTATACTACACTACCACATCATCTTATCAAAGAAAAATTGCTTCAGCTTATTAAGAAGATATTTGCTAGAGAAGGTACAACTTTTCTAGCTTGTAATAATGTCAGGGCTTTTTTTACTAACGCCCCCATTGATAAGTATAATATGTGGACTTGTACTGATGTTTGTAGAGCCTTATCTTTTCTTCTGGATAACATCTTTATAAGATACGGTAAAACTATTTACCGCCAGGTTGTTGGTATTCCTATGGGTATTAACTGTGCGCCACTTGTTGCAGATTTGTTTTTGTACTGCTATGAAAGAGATTTTATGTTGAGTTTGTCACCTGCTAGCCAGGGAGAAATTATTGATGCCTTTAATAATACTTCTCGGTATTTTGATGACATACTCAATATTGATAATCCGTTCTTTGCTCATATGGTTACTAACATTTATCCACCAGAGCTCACGTTGAATAAAGCCAACAGTTCGGATACTGTAGCAGCATTTCTCGATCTTCATCTCTCGATTTCAAATGATTGTATTCATACTAAAATCTATGATAAGAGAGATGATTTCAATTTTAACATCGTTTACTATCCACACCTGGATGGAGATGTACCTCGTGCTACCTCATAAGGGGTGTATATCTCCCAGGTCATTCTATTTGCTAGAGCTTGTAATGATGTTATAGACTTCAATGATCGTAATCAAGTTATTACAAGTAAACTTCTTCAGCAGGGTTTTCGTTATCACAAACTACGTAGATATTTCTCTAAATTCTACCGCCGCAACGAGGGCCTGCTGGAAAAGTACAACACCAACCTTAAAACACTTCTGCGACTAGGCATATCACAACCTTCATTTTATGGAGATGTGGTCTATAAACTTCGAAAGTTAAAGGGGTCTGACGGGTTTCCTGACCGCTTTACAAATTTAATCAGGAAGTTCGTCAGAAAAGGATATAACCCCTTGGTTTTACAGCGCACTGCATGATTAGTGATTGACCCCTCTACAGTCAGTCATTACGCTTCACTTTTCACTTATGCGATGACTGGACTATCTCTTGGGACTCTATGATTGTACCTACTGAAACCCCAACTAAGGGAGGTGGGTGCATGAGCTTTCGTCCCACGGGTTTTCTGGTCGTACCATAGATTGGTCTTCTCTTTAGCTGCAACTACGTTGGTTGTTCAGTACGATTCTGGATACATCCTGAGATGTTTATTATTTTGTATGTATATCTTTAGTTGGTTTCTCTGGATGTGGACTTTATTGTTAGAGATTTCCTTTTGATGGGATTTAGTTTTGTTTACACTGTCTTGTCTATTTGGGCGCTGAAGACAGGATAATAGCGAGGATTGTGCGCATATAAAATCGATGCAAGCTAACCAGTAGGTCTTATTGCCTACTGACCGTTCCAAGTCGGTAACCCTGTCTTCACCACCCTTTCTGTTATTTTTTGTCTCTTTCATTGTAGTTTCAAGTCCTTGTTGGCAGTACAGTGCGGTCCTACGATGCCATTGCGTTCGGACGCTGTGGCATCTATAGGGCCCTATATATCATTTTGAGAATTTTTAAGGTTTCTGTCTTTGTTAAACCCAGTAGTTCAAGGGGCCAGCAGGGCTCCAAACCTTTGAGTTTAAAGGATCTGGTGTAAATATTACTGGAGTACGTCCCCTGTAAGTGTCGAACCCTGCAATTTATATTCATTAATGAGTGTTATATTGGTTTGCAACGTTGCTTAATGAAATGTTAAAGTTTTGTTTTTCATTTTTGTATTTTCTATACGCTCGATTAACACCGACCGTCATCTATAGCCTATAATGTTTTTACAATAGGGTAAAACACCATTCAACCACGCAACCAACCGTTTGATAAACGGTACGTTTTATGATACAGAGTTGTCCTTCAGTCCGTATACGTGTATACATCCGTATAAAATTATGCATTCGCCGGACAATAACTTCGAAACCATAAAATTTACACTCAAAAATGTATAGGTCAATTGCATTGGTGAGAAGAGGATTCCTATTATTGTCGGTATGTCGAAGGCCAAGGTCATCATGATCTGAGCACTACATCCATTAAAATCAATAACTGATGGTAATCTATACTTTCAGCCAATCATAAATGATAGCAGAATTTCGGGAAATGGCTAAAAGGAAGCTTCTAGACGTTTGTCTTAAAAAAGCAAACGTCGCAGAGGACATAGATTATAGAGCATGGCATATAATCTTCGCTGATTCAGATCGACCGTATTCATAAAGCAACTTAAGTGGAAATATTACTTACAGGGAATGTAGCGACACAGCTAGGCAATCTTTATTATTGAGAGCTCTGAACAATTTGGAAAAATGTGAAAGAATTATAAAAATCGTTTGATAAACAAAGAAGATATGATCGTTTGAAGGTTCGGTTGAACAGATATGAAAGCCGCCATATTAGAAGTATGACATCATAGTTCTAAATGACCATATATGAATATTTAAAAATATGAACATTTAATGACTTATAGGAAAACAATTGACAGCAATTATACGAAAAATATGCATACTTAATGGCAATAACGCTTTATATCACCAGTGAAGGATTTTGCATTCAATTGCAATGGTTTTCTTTGCTTTAAATGATATTTATATTGATGAATATTCCATATATGGTAATTTGGAACTATGACTATGACTAAAACTATGACTATAGTCTCAAAATGGCGGCTCCAATATCCGTTTCAGAACAACTTTCAACTGACGTATCTTGTTTGTTTATTATCGTTTTTGATAATTACTTTACCTTTTTCCATGTTTTCAGAACTCCCAATAATATAGTTTGTTTTGCTATGTCGCTACATCCCCTTTATGTTAAAACTTAAGATTTTTACGTATTCTTTTGATAAAAAATTGAGAAAGTTAACACTCATTTATCATATCACCACTGTTGTTCAAACTGTAATACAGTTGAAGTAGAGAATTCACTTGTTAAGACTGTGTGACAATGTTCATTTCTTTTATGGCATTAAAGACATAACAACACATGCATTGTATTTTGGTTATTTTATTGAAGCAAACCAGTCACCTCATAAGAAACGATAATATCGAAATGCAAAAGAAAGTATATTTTGTAGCGTAACAATTTAAATGTTGCCTTATTGTCTATAACAGTATCTGCACGTATAAGTTATCAATGTCCACATATCTGCACTTGTAAGTTATCCGTGTTCATATATAAGGAATTAAATACAATTATATACAAGCAAGGTTTTAAATTGAGGTGAGGCATTATATTATTATGCATCGAAGGATTTTTCAAAAGCGTTTTTCTATGCATAATCAGGAATAATACAGGGTATACATTTGGCATAATTATAATTATACTCAGATTAATTAACAAAATGTCAGGTAACAGGTAAAAGAAAATGAAAACAATGAAAACTAAAACAAGTTCTTCTCATTGGTCATGTTCTTATCCTTCAGGTTCGTCTTCAGCCTACGGCTTCTAATCAGATCCAGCCAGGAGTAGTAGTAGGTTCTTTAATGAAATAAAATAAATAATTGAAATATCGCAAATGTGCATAATGTACAAAACATTTTTATAATAAGATATGATACATTGAAGAAAATATATATTTTATGATACAGAAGACGATTTACACCTTAAAATTCATCACAGTATAAACTATTTAGACAAAGACACAATTATATTAGTTGGTTTCTCACATACCTTGCGGTGTGGGTGTAATACATACATGTCATTTTATTATAATCCATTTTAAGAGAATGCCGAATTGTCGGTCTGTCATTTCCGTTTAGGTGCCTAAGCAATTGGAATTGGCTCGTCTATTTCCGTAAACTTTAATATACCGGTTTACGGAAATAGACGAGATAATTCAGACTGCTCGGTGTGGTACGGAGAAAACTGAAGCAACATACGACGTCAACATATGATATTTATAAGCAGCTGCAATAATAAATGGAGGTTTTGCAATATTTGTGGAGTTAAGTATGAATAGAATCTCAAATTCGTGCCTATTTGCAAGTGAAATGTATTAAACTCTTTGGATAAAATTGATATGATCCTCGGCACAGACTCGCATCCTATAAGTTTATCCAAATCGTTTAAGAAATTAAGTATTAAACAGCCACTCTTTAAATATCCTGAGTATACTGCTTCTATGATATTTCGCAAGAATAATGTGAGCATGCATATTTTTTTGTGAAGATCGTGCTTAATAGAGCAGACTTGATGACGATATAGAAATTTGAGCAGATAGTTTAAATATGAGGCAATATGAAAACATTGTTACATGTAAATTATCATTCTTTCGCCTATTATTTAAGTATATTAAGAGCTGCTGTAAATAGTCAGATGTTACAGAAGAAATTAGTGACTGGTGAGCCGAAGATGTAGAGCAAAAAAACATAGTCGTTGGAAAAGTATTAAATAAGAACATGTTTTAGAGGAAAACTAGTAAATAAGCAGATGTTATAGATGGATCCTATTTAAAAGTCAGACATTGTCGAAGAAAACGAGTGTATATTCAAGTGTAGAGTCAGGTATTCACTTCTACCGGTAAAATTATTAGATTTTTCTGTAGGATTTTTATGTTGAGTTGTAGCAAATTATTGATTTAATCTGTTATATTGTACATCAATAGATGTTTAACGCCAGAGTTAGTCAAATGCATCTACAATCGTAAATACAGAAGGGCTCGGTAGGATTCTATATTTTTTGTCGTTACTTCTATACTTTGAATGAAGTGTGGATAGATTGGTCGATGTATATTTGTACATTTTTAGGATTTATTTATTTGAGGTTGACCTTGTTACGATAGGCTAACGGTGAGATATTTTTTAATATTATTTTACTAATTTGTTGTATAGTTCATGTTTTAACTGTTCGAGGCTACACTGTTATATAACCTGATATTGTGTGTTACTAACTGTACACGAATAAGGAATATTTGTGCTTGTAAGGACATATTGGCGTACATGCATGTAAATTGTGTATCATTCAATTCATATAGTCATTGCTTCATGCAAGATTTTTCATTGTGTCGATATAACATATTTGCTGTTTCGAGTTTAACAGTTATTGTCAGTTGATGTAATTTTAGGGCTGAAATTGTCTCTTGCACAAATAACATGATACAACTTAGTGCATGAAAGCATCTATAATGTTAGATATAGGATCTATGGTTGCTTGCATTAAGAAATGTCATAAAATTCCGATGTATGACCTTTTAGAATTGGTTGCAGACAAATCCCTAATTTGTTTTGTATGGTGGAGCATTAGTGACAACGTCACAACAATAAATACGTAAAGTATGTTCAGTATATGTACATTCCCATATGTAGATTTGTGCTCAGAGTATATAGTTTGTAGCCGTTTTGTGCAGAGTAGCCGTACGCCAAGTCATTGAATGCTTAACAGGGACTCCAGGGACGCAGTGAGGACGACATCAAAGTTGGTGGATCCAACCTCGCCATACTGAGTGCCGTCAGATTTTCTAGCAGCCTTGAGAGAATTATAATGGAGCTAAATATACTATTCACCATCACGGATGAGCGCGACCATATGACAACCGGAAGCAGTGTAACCGGGTCAACCTAATGTCATCGACGTGTTAGCTATATAATCTAATTAGTTAGCCACCATAATTATAATCTTCAGTGTTAATACCATTGAATAGTGAATCGCAGAAACGCTGGGATGAACTGTTCAGCAACAAAACGCGTACGAGTACAACCAAAAGCTTGATCTTCAGTGATATAGAACGAACTGAACTCACGTGGATCTAACAGCATCTACAGTCGACAAAAAACCGCGGCGCGCATCCATCTGTCATGAAACTTTAATTAGCTTTCATCACATCATAATAATCATCTTTCATTAATTTGTAATATAAGATTAATATTGTTATTAATGTGTAAATACTTTACTTTGTGTTTGTTCCTTGGAGGGCTGTTGCTACTGTTTGATTGATATGACCAATCGGTCCACCCTTACAGTCGTCAAGAGCCTACTGATCGTTAAAACATACAAATATAAGAGGTGTCATGATATTACCCTCAATATATATGATTCTTGCAATTGACCACATTCGCTAACATGTAATTGTGCCTAATTATGAAAAAAAAAACGTAGAGAAATATCAAAAGGTTACTCGTATTATTCGAATAGTTCGACCTGATAAAATACAGTACACTATTACATCTTAGGTAGTAAACAGGTTTGACAGCTTTGACATTTAGTAAATGTTAGTGTTCAAAATTACGTCGAAGGACGTCACGTTAACAATATGACTAAAAATACCCCGATCTGATTGTGTGACGTTTACAATGTGCGACTAGTAAATATTCAAAACCTGTCTCAAATCCAGTCAAATGTTCCAGAAGTAGAAATTAGATTGTGTGTTGCTGAAATTGTGCCCTGATGTCTTAATCCTTGTTCAAGATGATGTCGAACATGTTCGGACATTATCTCTTTGAGTTCTCTTTCTGTCTCCCCGACACAAACTACGATGCAGTTCCTGCAGTTTATTGCATAACAGAAATGTCTCTGCCTACAATTTTCGCAGCTTTTTTTATAATAGCTTATCAATTTGAATAAAATGTTCAAGGAGACGGAGCTACTGCGCACTCATCCAATGTGTCTCTTTTGAAAATGGTCATTCCACTGCCTGAAAACAAACTGACTTTATTTGCCTATCTTGCATTTGATTTACACATATTTGGTCTCCATATTATACAACATGCATAAATTATTATATATTCGATTGTTTTTTATGTGACTGACAGTCAGTCAGACAGGCTACTGCGGACATCCGTGTCCCATGGACACATTTTCTAGTTTATATTCAAATATACACGATCATCTTTGTGTTTGAATAATATAGCCTATTGATACTGCCTAGTTTGTTAGATGATACAGCCTGGCGGGGATTACCTTATTTACACTGTCCCGTTTAATTGGAATGACACGATGGTAAGAGTGTTAATTATGTTTTTGTTGTTCCATTGTTTAATTCTCAATAACTATTTATCGATTGAAGTGTTGCTTGTTTTGAAAGCGTGTTTGGTTGGTTGTGTTTCTTACAGGTTACGAAAAACAGTTTTAAAGGAAAAGACGCAATCATTTACTTCGAGCTGTTATAAACTTGAGAGAAAACAGGCAATGACATAGTACTATATACCCTGACCTAGATATCCATTCGTTTACTAGTTTTATCGTTAAAACATAATATTACGTTTCACATGGGTGCCGCCATATCATGTCTTCATTGTTTCAAAACGAATGCCGAGGTATTCCGGCTTCACATTTTCCAGATTAACCTAATAAAACCTGTATTTTCCATACATGACGTCATAACATGTATATGATTATCACACGCGACAAATGTTAGAAAAAATACTTGTACAAGTATTACTATTAGGGTGTTTTAGAGTTCTGCAGTACCGTATTATGTAATATTGAGATATATGCATAGCATTGTCATATCAGGGTTTTGTGAGGTATCTGGTTTGTGAGAAAACTGACTTTAGATAATATATTCAAATCAATACGTCTCTTACCCGTACAGTTACAGTTTTCTTCTGGTTCATCAATACCATACAAACAGTCCTCGATACCGTCGCAAAAAGTTGCACAACCTGGCAATCCATATGGTCGCAATCTGCAGCGTAGGGTACCGTTTTCACAGGCTAAATGGCAGTAAGATATGCGGTTTATATGTCTGATAACAAAACAAGTCACACATTCGTTACATTTGTGCAAATGAGTTATATTGTTGCTTGTTTGCAATTTAATATATTTAAAAAAGTCAATAATTCCTACATATATTCCGGTATAGAAATGTAAAATACAAATGTATCGCTCCCCATCATGATTTAATTTAATCAAATGCAATTTGCTTTTAGAGATGAACTACCACTGTGTATGCACAATAAAATGACTACACTGAACAAAAGTATAAACTTTTGTATCTTAACTAACTTTCTTATTTTAAATATATTTTAGGAAAGATATATGATAAGTATTTTGTTTTGACCCATAGTTTGTAAAACATTTATTTTTTGTTTAAATTGTTACATCTTTTGAGAGTTACCCTCCCTTTATATGAAAACATGAAATGTGCTGATAAAACACATAAAACACAAAAAAGATAGAGACTGTCTCAGCTCTTGGTTATTTAAACACCTCGATGGGCTACGCCCATCTCGCTGTTTAAATAAGCCAACTCGCTGAGACCAGACTCTATCTATTACATATAATTACTTAGTAACACTGTGACGTCATAGTGACCGTACTCTAAATTCCAATATCTGGTAGTTGTAGTACAGCATAGCCACGCCCCTTTAGTTACCAAAATTAAACGATTTAATGCTCTGCATTCATCAAAGGAAATATCACCGACCATGCTACAAAGTGTTATTACTATTATTATTATCATTATTATTTTATTTTCATTTTTTTTATAAATATTCTAAATTTTGAATGTTAAAGTACTGATTTATTTAAAGTCATATGTATTGTATATATGCCATTTATATGTTGATTTGTATATATTTTGACTACATTGACTGTAATATATTTGTATACTCTCCTATGCTTGGAGGAAATGAAGATCTACTAGTATGGTTGGTGCAATGTCCTTTACTGAATGGAAAGCTTTAAATCGTTTAATATAAAATAATTAAAGGGGAGGAGTCAAAAAACACCATGCTCTAACTTCCGATAAATGGAAGTTAGAGTGCGGTATATGTTCTGAATGGGTTTGTTCTGACTGTGTCACTACGTACCATCGGGGTCAAAGCAAACTGAAAACTCAATAAAGTAAACACTCCTATTTAGTAAACCTTTTTCATTTTAATATTATGTTATAAGAACAATCAATTGATATATTGTGTTCTTTTTTCAAGTAATTCAACATAATTGGACCACACTTTTTCAACATCGTTTTATCTTTAATTTCAATGCGAGTAATTTCTTAAGAATCGCTAGAATCATTTGAATGAAGGTTTACGCACACAAAAATTAACAGTGAATCGCTTCCCGATGTTTTAAAAAGTATAATGACTTGAAATAACGGTATAAAACAACGGTAAACCTTTCATAACTAAAGTGACCATTCCGTTAATTATAATTTGGCAAGTAAACAACAAAACATTTAGCGGATCGGATTGGGTATATGTTTTAGTATACATGGGACTGTTTCGCTTGGTCGATTTTCGGAATAGACTGTATTCGGATTATATGAACTTTGTTTACTAGAAATACACAAGGAAGAAAACGGGGACCGTAGGAAAAGATCGGTATAGACAGGAATTCGGATATGACAGTACCCAGATACGGCAGATACCACTGTATTTACCACGTTTCGGTCGCATGAACATGTAGTGTTATCATTTTGTGTTTATCCAATCCGCAAATTTCGATTTAAAAGTGTCGAATAATTTTGTAGTCGGTAGGGTATATTTAGATAAGCCAATATTGAAGAACCGAATAATAATGTATATCTGACCAGATCGCAAAACAAGATTTACTCACGGAATAGGAAACAGGTGTTTTAAAAAACCCGGAAAAACGAGTGTGTAGTAGGATTCTATCGTTCCCTTTAATATATACATTATACGATTATAACCTTCCCTTTACTATATACATTATACTATAACACTATATATTCTTCTCTCCTTCCTCTTGTTATACTATTGCAATGAAAGCCGATGAACAATTCTGACAATAAAATATATTAACCGCAGTCAAGGTAAAAGTCATCCATTATGATAAAAAATACTCGAGGTAATGCCACGCGCCCAGCAAAACATCTAGGGAAAATGTGACGTGATCACGTTCGATTGTCAGGTTCCTGCGACTCACTCTCGGCCGCCAAGAGTGACGTGATCACATTCGATTGACAGGCTCCCGCGACTCACTCTCGGCCGCCAAATAAAATACAAGTGCCATACTAAAAAACAGATAAGAGTCTGTCTGAGCTCGTTGTTTAATTTAAAAACCTCGATGGGTTACGCCCATCTCAGTGTTTAAATGAACCAACGAGCTGAGACCATACCCTATATATTACTTATCGATAGCCAGTGTTGCATTTATCATCTACAAACATATGTTGTTTGGTTGATATGTTGTTATATAAAAGTGTGAACAGTATTTATTAAACAAACTAAAATGTCAGCTAAGTGCAAAAGTTGAAATATAGTGCACCTCTACTTATTAATCAAATACAACATTTGATTATGTTACCCAATGCTGACTAGAAATACAAGAATGCCAAAAAAGGGAGATACAGTATATAGACAGACAGACAGACAGACGGACGGACGGACGGACGTTCTAAACAAAGTACACACATTTGCATATTATGCTTTATATTATAATCGCGCCACCTTTACAGATTGCTGTCGACTGAGGAGAGAAAAGCATATATAATTAAAGTCTACTAGACACTTCAGACTAAACAGCAGGACATTTAGGGACATTTACAGAAGCGATTATTTGGAAATGTGGTTGTGAGATGGTGAGCGAAGACACACACACGTATATAAGATGTAAGGGAGTAGTTGTAACTTACAGTACAATCTTCTACGCGGTCCAAACCAACACATATATACAAGTAATTATATACAATACACACGTATGTAAGATGTAAGGGTGTAGTTGTAACAAACAGTACAATCTTCTATGCGGCCCGAAGCAACACCTATATACAAGTAATTATATACAATAAGTACAAAAGAAATTGGATACAGTTTTATAATACCATGAAAAAACAAACACTTATATTTTAGTTATACATACGGCAGTTTATTTCGTCAATGTTGTACTCGCACTCAGAAATGGCATTGCAAAGTGTGGCACATCCATATCCATAGTTCGTTTTCTTGCAAAGTATCTCTCCCACAGGACAACCTAAAATTATAGCGATATTTTCATTCTGTTTTTACCTATCGCTGTTAATCCATAGGACAAGCAAACATGATAAGAAAACTAGAACTCTTGATTCTAATTTATCTTTTTTAAATTTGCAATCATGATTTAATTAGTATATAAATAAGTTGTATATTATTCTAACACGACCTCCGCAATCTTTCATATACACAAAGAAGAGAAACAGCTGTATATTATTCTAAGATAAAATACAGCTGTTCCATTAATTCCCCGCGTATATTTCATCCGATGGAAGCGACATGACGTCACTTGGTAAATATACGTCACGAAGACAAACTCAACAGTAATTTTAATGAAATGTTAATTACAACAAACTTGCCATGCTCCCAATCCGTGAGCACACCCCGATACAAAACCCATCATATGCATCAGTACAAAAAACATTAATAAGCATCTTAAACAAGCTGAGAACGTTTGACGTCATACAGTGAAAGCTATATGACGTAAGGCTTAAAGCAATGACTTAATTGTTTGTCACGTGACTACTAGTGTATTGAAATGCAGAACTTTGAATACGGGGGCGCCCAATGGAACAGCCTGTAACCATAGCAGCCTGATTACCATGACCTCCGAGAAAATATATAGTGCCCCAACAATAGCGCAAACAATGGGGTAATTGTTGTCTTAGAATCGAAATAATAAATACGTACCTATAATTTATCGGTGAATAAAACACGCTTAGTCGTTCGGATGCGAGTATTTAAATCACTCGTGCTAACGAACTCCTGACTGTAAAACATGCATTTTAAGCAGTAACTAAAATGCCTTATTTTTGAAATCGGGTAAACTCGGATAAAATTGTTACCGATTACATGAACAGGAAAGGAAATGCAAGTATTTAAGTAGTATAGTAAAATATAGTAAAATATTCACTTTCAGAAAACACATGAATTATATCCAGTATTTCTTTAATATTTAATTTTAATATGAATTCCTTATAATATTGTCAAGTTAATATTTAATCGAATTTGTCAAGTGTCCCTTTAATACAAAATATCAAGTGTCCCTTTACTACAAATCAAGTATCTCTTTAGTACAAAATGTCGAGTGTCCCTTTAATACAAAATATCAATTGTCCCTTTAATACAAATTGTCAAGTGTCCCTACAAATTGTCAAGTGTCCCTTTAACACAAAATGTCAAGTGTCCCGTTAATACAAAATGTCAAAAGTCCCTGTAATACAAATTGTCAAGTGTCCCTTTAATACAAATTGTCAATTCTACCTTTAATACAATGTCAGTTTCAAACTAGAATTGAATTGAATTGAATGTTGTTTAACGGCTCATCAACACAGTATAGGTTATATAGAGCCGCCCCAGAGAGAGAGAGAGGGGAAGGATACATAGGAATCCGGGAACCGTGCCCTACTCTTATTATCGAATAGATTCCTATGGTTCTTTAACGTGCTCGGAGGATAGACCGATACACGGGACCGCCCGGTTTACGTCCCCATCCGACGGACGAGTCTAAGGGAAAGTGTCTTGCTCAAAAATACACCGACGAAACTCAGTGGCACCGCGGAGTATTGAACCCGCGGACACCGGTTACAAATTCGCCGCGCTACCGACTGCGCACTCCAGCCCTCCAGTTACAAAATAGATGAGCACAATCATTTTTAATATAACTCTCTCTCTCTCTCTCTCTCTCTCTCTCTCTCCGCATAATCGATTAAACTTACTTGGTGGTGGTGGTGTTGTTGTTGTTGTTGGTGGTGGTGGTGGGTGTGTTGGGTTTATAATCACGATTCTTGGCGGTGAAGCATTCCTCCGTCTACTAGACCAAAATCCGTTTGCAGATGCCGAAAATATGACGCACACACAAATCACCTGAAAATAAATGTATGCATTTCAATCGATTGGAAGCTAACAGAAACTATTTTAACTATGTTGAGGGGGAATACTGGCATATACCAGGTACGGTATAATAGCCTGTACACAAAGTAAGACAAGGCGAATGATTTTGAATGATACTATGAGCTGAATTGTGTTATTAAAAAACATGAAGTAATTAAAACGGCAATTATACAAGTAACCGTTTCGCTATTCTTTTATTGTTTCTGTGAACAAAAACGTATCTTTAAAAACAAATTGCACAATAAAGTGAAACCATTGTTTTGTGCCATTGATGATTTGTATTTTATTTTATTTTTATATCTGTGTTGAAAGATACAAAACGCATAATATACATATTAGGAAGGTTTTGAGTCACTTCTGAAGCTTTGGAAGATAGCGGGATCTATTACGTTTGGAAGAACAAAAGAGAAAATAGGAATATACACAGTTACACACATCACGAGAGCTATATTATCAGACATTCACATAATCAATATATTCTACAACTGTTCACATTATCTGATTTTTTTATACAAACGTGCACTTTATCATTCAATGGTTTGTTGAATTTACAGCTGGTATGTGTAATCAAAACCAGGATCAGTCGCGAAACTCTCAAATAAATAGATGGAAAATGTAACGGAAAAACTAGTGCGCATTTCTTATTACAGAGGGGGGCGTCCGTGGACGAGTGGTTAACGTCTCCGACTTGAAATCACTTGCCCCTCACCGCTGTAGGTTCGATCCCTCAGGGGCCTAGGAATCTTTATGTGAGGAAGTATCCAGCTGGCTTGCGGAACGTCGGTGGTTCTACCCAGGTGCCCGCCTGTGCACGAAAATTGCCCGGAGGGGCACCTGGGGTCTTCCTCCACCAATGGAAGCTGGAAAGTCTTCATATGACCTTAGCTGTTGGTGCGACTATGAAATCCAAATAAATTCAATTATTACAGAGGTTTCGCTAGAGCAATACCTATGCAAACGTGTTTTGTCAACTATAAAAACTACAATGAAATAGATACATTTTGTGAAGTAACCGAAATATTCGTGGTATTTTTTATACATTTTGTGTATTTCTTTTGAACAAATTATTTAAAAACGTTAGATGATTTATTTACTTTTCTAACTTTTAAATGATCAACTGTATACCTAATTATAAAACAATAAGACAACACAACGATAAATGGGAACATTTTGCAGCTCAGAACTGAAAACGTTTAAAACAGCTCGAGAGTGTGGTGGTACACTTCTATTCCTCTCTGCTATTCTTTTCATCTGTTCTGTCCTGTTGAGTGGGTTTGCAAGCGTCTGACCACAGTAAAGGGCCCAATTGACCTCAAAGGGTTCGCCTTCTCAGTTAGCGAGACCCCCCTGGGGTGTCGTACCCCGAGTGTTTTTTTATGCATGTTACAGTATATTTTAACGGATTATTATGTGTGTATATCCTTATTCCTTCGTCAGCTGCCATAAAGAGGCACCGTTGTGTTACTTAAATATTTGGCGTTTTAGCCCGTATACACGTATATCCACCCTTATTAATTTTACCTGTGTATTCTCTACCAGTATATGTTAAACTGTGTGGTATCGTGTGTCACCGTGGACTATGTATTAGTATATATATTCACTTCCAATCTTTACATGTATATGTTAGATCGTTTTCACACTCATTTAATATCAGAATACTAGAAGTTGGCATCTGCCGATCGAGTAGTGTATGCTGTTACAATCACCTACTGAACATTCTCTGTTTTCAGTGTATTGTAAGTTTGTTGCAATTTGTTGTATTGTAACAGTTACTACGTGTTGTAATCGCTTTGAGTGTGTATGCTATTTTATTACAATTCTCCAGTTCTTGACCTGGCGAGATTTTCGTGTAAATATGTAACGTAGTTAGAAAATGTAAATGCTCTTTGTAAATATGTGTGTTATTGTATAATTGTGTCAATTGAAAAATAAAATATTTTCAAAACAAAAAAAAAACAAAAAGAAAAAAAGCTGCATGTATGCAAAGTCTAAATAAGTTTTCAAACTAAGTATATTAATTAATGAAGTTTTAAAATAAGAAACCCTTTGTTCGTAGTCCATGTTAATATTGAACACATTTCAGTAGAACTGGATTATTGATTAGTATTTTAAAACGCAGGAATCAATACCGAAACGTATCATGCTTAATGTATATAGGATAAACAATTGCTAAATAAAATAAAATTTAAATCACTAATTGTTTCAGATATGAAAATATTCGTCTTAAATTTCCCTTATAGGTTGCGCACTTCTAAATATAGCCTGAGATAAGCGCCGCATTTTGTTGTGTACGATTCAGTGCAGATGTTACATTTCACAGAGGTCAGTATGTTTATGTTCGAAATTTTCAAAATACATTTTCAAGAAGGATAAGCCATGAATATAATAATCCCCATCAGCAAGGATAACTGAATTGAATAAAAATACCTGTTTTAAGCTCCAATACAAATGCATGTCAACATTCAGTGTGGATTCCATACTGTTTGTAAACAGAGACATGTGTAGAGATTTTGAGCTGGGAAATGAGTGCCTTTCGTGCATTTAAAGGCTTTATGATGGAAACAACTATAAAATAATGTACTTTAATGAAAAGCTGGTGTCTAGCTCTTTAGATATTAGCTGATATGTCACACAGGTGGCATATGTGAAAGCATCACATAAAGCGCATAGCACTCATTTTATAATGTCTGAACTTCAAACATAAAAATTCAATTTTCCAATGTAGATTAATGAAACTGTTAAATTGGGTCAGATCATTCATTGCATACATTGCATTAAGCAATGTTAAATAATATTCGAAGCAATTATATATATATATATTAACATTTTATTCAAATATCAAGTGTACTTGTTGTTACCTATATCTAAATGTTTACATGTATTGTTACATGTGT